>CM068591.1:41522280-41777280 GCA_035048485.1 Pteria penguin | reverse complement strand
CATGTACAATCAAAATATAATGTAATAATAATCTTAGTTATACATAAGATAATATTGTTTATGTGAAGTCCATTTCGGCTGTAAAAACCTAAAATGTATTTACGATTTACGTAAACACCGCTATTAAAAACGTTCATCGGAAATATTTACGATCAACTGTTTGGCAGCATTAAAGACTTTTACTTAAACGATTTTACATATTCTTTAAATAACTATACAAGCCCAGCTTTTTAAAAACCTTAGGTTGCAATCCAAATAGCTTCAAATCTTCAAGTTGTTGGTCACAAAGCCAAATGGCTTTATATAAATAGGAATTACTTTTACTTGTTTTTAAAACCATCTTTTTATGCGCAGTTGTGAATTTTCCCGCTAAAATTTCTAAAGCCACGCCTCATTTTTTCCTTATTAGGAAAGTAGCCACGCCTTTTTAGGAAATTCTCTCGAATGTTATCGTTAATATTCCGAAATAATTTAGTTTTTGTAGTGAGCAAAATTTTTTTAATTGTGAACATTTTATAAGATTTATTTCTAGAAATCTCAATATTTACAGCAGAATTATGTGCTAATATTGTTTCTTCGTACTAGATTATTACCCAACATGCCACGCTAATGGAGTTTGCACATGCGCTCTCAAAGCAAATTTACTATCTTGAGATACAATCGGCCGAGGCCGATTGCAATACAAAAAAAACCCCCAAGTCGTCAAAGATTCGTCGAAATATATTTTAATATGATTATTATTATATCATCATCGACTTCCATAAAAGAATGTTTAAGGAATATCATATGAACTTTAAGAGTCGAGTATGCTGTGAGAACTGCATTCCATTGTACGATCATTATATGCCTTAAAGGTCATGGGAAACATAAATTTGTATTGTAAAAAATAGTGATACTTGGAAAAATTAACCTTCTTGTTTAAAAAACAGATTTTTCACTATATCATATAGTCATAATTGCATTTATAAGTCAGTAAGTAAGAGTAAATACAGAGTTAAATGCCCCTACTAAAATAAAAAGTTGTGACGTCACATTAGGTCAAGCACGACATTTCTCCATGTAACATACAGCTTATACAGTAATTGACCGAATATAACGTCATAGCGATCAAAGTCACGAAGTTCCGCGAGACTTGCCGAAGCAACAAACATTTACATTTATATTCAAATACCAATATCTCCAGAACGAGTAATTATTTTCAAAAACAAAAACTATCAGGATGTTATTTAAAGTATATTTATTTTATTTCAGCAAAAACATAATTTTGTATAATTTAAGTTTCCCATGACCTTTAAAATTCAGGAGTAGATTTTCAGTGCATATTTGTTTCAAATATTGAAACCAGTCAATCATAGCATTTATCATTTAATGAATTTTCATCATAATACCTAATTTCACATCTGCTATAATTGAAATGTCTCACTGTGTAAATCTTTTCTTGAAAAGAGAGAATGCAGCGAGGAATAAATTTATTATTTGAATATGTGCGTTATGTACCAGTGTTTACACCAGTACATATATGGTGGTCAACCCTCGTATAAGCGGTCACTTAAGAGAGGTAAAAAAATGGCTAGAGATGTGGTTGTAAGATACAGGTGGTTGTTTTATACAGGTGGTCGTTTATGTTCAACAGCTGACGAACTCTCGTAATTACTAAGCTAATAGAGAAACATATTTGCATAATTTTTAATCGGATAAAAGGTCTTATTAAATTTGTTTTCTTTGATGTTGATGGTAAATAATTTACATAAGTATTTATTGAATTGAAGATGAAAGCTTATATAATAATTAAATTTACAAAGAATATTTGTAAGTGTGAAATTATGGTATAAAAATATAAATATTTGTGTTTTACATATATTATTCTTATAATCAGCGTGACATTACACTAAAATCTGATTGCAAAAAGTCCTTGAAATATCATTTTATGACCTTGAGGGATAGTCTTGGAGTTTATACATTTTATGAACACAATATCTATATGAGTCATAGAACTGCGGAAATTCACTGAAGAATTTCCCGAAGATTGAGTCACTCTCTTCTCTAAATTGTATATAACCGCAGATTTGAAAAAAAAGAAATTTCAAATTAAGGGATTTTGTTAGAAAGCGACGAATAATCCCGAGACCTATTTCCGAACAAATTTGGTCACGTGACTAATCTGATTCCCAGAATGCTCATTTTGATATTTGTTCATTTCTAAATGCACGTCAGGGTTGTTTTTTTACAAGGCGGTGGCGGTCATGGATGGGGATGGAGACCGCAGGACCACCCACCTTAGATTAATACATTAAGGTCACATTCTTACCTGCTCCTATTGGGATCGAACCAAAACCTGATAGAGGTCGGGGAATAAAAAGAGCTTCAGAGTAGAGATTTGGCGAACTCCGGAACAGAATTCCAGCTAAGCTGTAAGTTGCCATACATGATGCATTTTAATCACTTGATCACAATTTTGATTTGTCACGTGTTTCATAATTTGGACTTTGCTGTCGTACAGAAAATTGAAGTTTAGACGGATATGTCATATTTATTACTTCACCTTTTCAAACTAGGTGAGGAAGTTTTATTCTGACGTATAGTGAATCAGGAAATGATAAGTTCACACTAAATCATTTGCTTTTTTTCTTAGTGCATCCGCTTTCTTTGGCTTTTAAACATTTTATTTCTATTTTAAATTGAAAAAATCTAGGACGTTAGTGTTAAAAAGCAAACCGAATTACCTCAGTCTTTTTCAATAATCTTTCTCACTTGATCAATATAAATTACTTGATGAATGTTGGCCAGCTTTATTTATAACAACAACAACAATTACAATGATGAAGATGATGGCAACGACGAAAACAATAACAACAATAACAGCAATTACAATGCTGCTGCTGCTGCTGCTGCTGCTGATGATGATGATGATGATGATGATGGTAAGTGATGGTATATATTTTGGGAGTCCTATTTTATACTGTTTATCGTGCCATACAGGTAATGCACGCATAAATCCCTCATCAGCTGAGAACAGAATGGGGCAATGTAACGGAACACCGATAATAAAGCGAGGAGCAAAATGTTAGTAAAAATGGGTTAACATACTATCACAAGAGATTAAGATTTGTATAGCAATTCTTATATAGGTAACATTCTCTGTTAGGACTTTTCACCACCTTTAAAATGTGTTTGCATTCTGTTAAAACAAAAATGTATAATGCAAAGTCGAACATCGTAAGGGAAAGTACAAAATTTGGGAAAAAAACCCCCGTAGTTTGAGAGATGAGAATTTTGTCATCAAGGCGGAGCAAGCATTCGTCTTCTACCAATCCGTCAAACCGACAAGAGTCGGCGAGATCAGGTGTCTTGGAAGAGTATACATCAGCTATTGCCGGCTCACCTCCGCCATGCCGCTTGTCAAGTATAAGAATTGGTTTGTTAAAGGGTAAATAGATTTGCATTCTTGATGGACACAAATCCCTAAGTAGACTCTTTGCTTACATTTTCTTGAATTAATTTTCCAAACATAGAAATTTGAAATGTATGATGGACATGTTCCTTCGGAATCTTGACAATTATATAAAACGATAAAGCGAGATGGAATAAATGACAGCATGCAAATGAAGTTTTATTGTGCTCGTCAACGTCTTTCAACAAGATGTTTCGTAATTAAACGGACGATGATGTATTTGAAAGTGTTTCCATTAGATGAAATTAATAAAGTCGTAAAACATCGTTGATATATATCTGTTTTTATCGAAATTTGCGAAGCGGTGCATAAGAATAAATTACAGCGTTTGGTACATTCATTGCAAGTGTTAAATCTATTAATCATGAAATGAAAATTTTTATCATGAATATAAGCCTACCGGTCATATAAATTGCGACTAAAGGCTTCAGCTACGTTGTTAATACTATGGCACATTAGCGGATGTCACCGCTCGGCATGCGTACACTAGATCCCACTGACTTACGGTGGGTCTGGCTGGTCAGCAGGCGATGGACACCTGATTCAAATGGTCAACGACAGGCTTGACCGCTCGACAAGTGATGTATTCTCCTCTAGTCCACTTTTGAACTATCCCTCTGACCCACGGAGGTTGTAACTGATCAGCTAGGATATTTTCTACTTTTAGATGGCCCCAATCTCTTTTTTTTTCTGTTTGTTTGGTTGGGGTTTTTTGGGGGGGGGGGGTTGTGGGATTTGGGGGGTTGTTTTTATTTTATTTTTTTTTTTTTTTGTTGGGGGAGGGGGTTGTGTTCAGTTTGGTGATAAATTTGCTCTGCATAATTTCATATTTTCGATTTCCACAGTGTCGGACCTGACCATCACTATAGAGACGTAAGTTGTCGACATAGACATATGGTGCACTAAATTTATATTCGTATACATGTTCTTGTGTTTATTATGACATAATACATGCATCAACTTGCGATGTCAGACAGAATTATATATACTAACACTTATATATTTATTATAGATAATCATGAGCAGAGCGATCATATTTCTCGGAGAGAGTAATTAATGAAACCCGACAGCTTTTTTCTCTCTCTCTAGTGTTTGCTACTCGCATATTGTCTTCATCTGATAAATAACATCCCCCTTTCCAAACAAAAAAGAGACCATATTTGTCAGAAATGAAGGAGAAATTTCTGTTAGCACGACTATACTACAAACGTAGATATTTCATTTCTATGGAGTGTGTAGTCATTTGTTTACGTTTCACAGCCGACGATTTACTTCTGCATTCGGGTCATCTTGCGGTCCGCTGGCAAATAAAATGGGAAACAAATGACCCCAATGTTTGTAGGTACTTGGCTTAATGTGCATGTAGAGAGAATGTGATGCATTTGGAGCACAGATTGACTGCGAGATCTGCTTGCAACATGTAGACCATAAAATAAATAGGGTGAAATTAAAGTGGGCTTGTGTGTTGAGAAAAATCAAATCCCTATCAGATATCACAGTCGTGTTATTCGGACATCCTTGTCCTTTTCCTGCGTAAAATTCCAAAAATGTTACAATTGCTCATGTTATTGTTTAATTTTTTTAACATTGTCATTTAACTTCTGACATAAAAGTTTTCATTACTTGTCGTTTTTCTTGAAAAGAGGCTGTATTTCTACAAAATTTAAGAACATAAAAAGCCCTCGCAACAAACTGCATTACATTGTTGTTGTTGTTTGGTTGTTTCCGTTTACGTTTTCTTCCTCTTCTTCCAGGCATTAAGAGATAAAAACATCGTCTGCATACTCTTTAGAGCGGAGAGTGAGAACAGAGTTGTTCATGGGCGGATCAAACAAACAAACAAAAAAAAAAAACAAACAAACAAACAAACAAAAAAAAAAAAAAAAAAGCAAAACAAAAAAACAAACAAAAAAAAAAAAACCAAACAAAACAAAAAAACAAAAACAAAAAAAAAAACCAAAAGCAAAAGACAAAACAACCCCCCCCCCCCATAAAACAAAACAAAACAAAACAACAAACATAAAAAAACCCAAAACAAATAAGCAAAAAAAATAATCCCCCAAAGAGGGGGGGGGGGGTGTGCTCCGACTGAAATGGGGAGAACATTCCGGAACTACCACAGGGGATATCAGGGGATCAGAATTTGCTGACCTTCGGCGAATCATAACGTCTGGCCAACAAGTGACAGATATACCAAATTCATTTTAAAAGAAGAAGTCCGTACGTATCATGTGCTGTGTCTGTGATGGTCAATGTCGTAGAGTTAAGTCAGGTATGTCCTCTTCCTCTCTCATATAAAACTTATGATCCGTTTCATTATCACTTTTAAGGTATGATAAGGGTGGAGTCTGCCGTTGAGAATCGAAATCATTTGGTTGATGTGAAGTTAGAACCCCCCCCCCTTTTTTTTTCGTTCAAAAAAGCTCTAGAAGTGTATACGTAGGTGGTTTCCATAGTGATATGACACTTTATTGACCGAAAATAAAAGTAAGCTTATAATATGGCGACGACAAATTTTGTATAATTCACTATTTTGATAAACTGTAATAAAGACAGAGAAAAAGTCGGAAACGTTTTGTGTATTCGGGTTTTTGAAAGAGAAACGGACATAGAACGTGTGGAGGATTTGACAATTTCAGGAACATGTTTTGCCTTGACAAATGAAATTAGTCAAAAGATTTTATCCTCTTCTCGGTCTAATTATCATACTGAAATATTGTTGAATATTGGGATCTCATCGCTGAAGTTTTACGAATATGCATGCTAAAACATTATTGTTATCAACATATGCAAATCTTTGCTAAAGAGATAGTCTGAATGTAAACAGGTTAACTGGTCTGGTGCAGTCCAGGAATGTAATTGTTTATGCTGAATCCAATAAAAGTTTATCTCAACGGCAACGTTCTCCTTGCGCTGAAATATCGTATGCCAAAAATAGAAATGTAGCGCTATTTGTGGACAACGATGTGCTCGGGAACATCAAATATGAAATGTCAGGTGACGGCTTACCGCAAGGAACGTACTTATATCTGTCACTGGAGAAAGTGCAGATAAATTTATCATTGAATATCACTTTACAACTCTGACCAGCGGTCAGTATAATGTACCAGCAGCTGACATCTAGTGCATTGGGACAGCCTGTGCAAACTAGGAGTAGGTTGAATGTTAATTGTCATTTGTAGAACTTCGGAGAATAACAAATAGGCGATAAATCCACGGGGTTTCGGGGGTTCTGCGAATGTGTCAGAAACTGTCGCTACAGTCGACGTTTGTTTGTAATGATCTGTGAGTTAATTGTTCTTATATGGTTCCAGTACGATTATAAACCGGAAACAGTTGTCCGGTATAGGGTTTCTTCTTATTATAACCTTTTACATTTCAATAAAAGAGAGGTCCCTAATTAAGGTAAAATACATGTACACAAATTATACCTTACCATGGCTTTTCATCTTGAAAATTTGCCTTGTTTGAACTTACCCTGAATCTCCAGAAAATGTGCTTGCTGCAAAAACTGTAATATATATATTACAGTTTATATATATATATATATATATATATATATATATATATATATATATATATATAATACTGACTTATTATATAAATTCGATATATATATATATATATATATATATATATATATATATATATATATATATATATATATAAATATATATATTAAACACAAATAGAATCAGAATCAGTGAAACACCTGGATCTCCGAAGAAATACCTGTAGAAAATAAAGACAAATTAGACAAACATATAAAGCACAAAGACACTACATCTAGCAAGTCACCCTATATTTCACTTATATTCGTTCCCCGTCTGGGACTCGAACCCACGACCTATGGTACCGAATCACCTAGCTGTCATGCATCCGACCCTCTAACCGACTGAGCTACCCGAGCTCCACAAAAAAACAGAGCTTTAATAGCCAATCATTAGCTAATCGCATGCATCATCCAACATCTCGATATGATAAAATCATTTAAATTGTTAAATAGAATACATGAAATCCCCACATAACAATATAGAAACAAATCTGCTATAAGAGGTGCACAGTTAGTACCCATAGAAATCCCAATTATCTGCTGATAAATCTTGCCATTAAATTCAAGTACCAAATATGGTCCATGATTGAACTGATGAAGAACAAAAGATCATAATAACATAAACAGTTGTGTAATGTATAATTGAGTTTTAGCACCTAATTTTTCCATAGTACGATTACGCTAGTCTATTGAAGACAGATTTTTTTTCACTGTGTGACTGAGCAAGATTATTTTTTAGTCAAAATCAGGGCAAGAATTTTTTTTTTCAAAATATCCCATGCCCCCCTCCCCAGAATATCAAATGGACGGTGCCTTATAGACACCATTCTGAACTGTTAGAATACTGCACGACATCATATATGTAAAGTTCCCATGGCCATTAAAAACTGTACCAGCAGGAAAAGGGGGTTCCATAAACCGATTCAGAGGCCATTCAGAACTGTTCGAGAAAGCGCGGTTATTAAGAACTTCTCGTCCTTTGCTTCTGTCTGATTTAAAAGACTAGGTTGCCGCTTGACGCAATGATTCACAACAGATCTGTGTAAAAGACTACAGTTAAGACGCAAGCAGAATAGAAATAATGTTATTAACATGTCATGTATTAGGTCGTATTTTGAATGAATCTACATAGTTTTATGACTGCAGTTATAGAGAATATGCATCGTGCATTAATTGTAGTATCATGAATAAATGTATCTTTGCAACAAAAACTTTCACACCCACGTGAAGCAGAGGAAACTCGAAATCTATATTACATTAGCGGATACAGATTGAAGAGCTGGGTGCTGGGGCTGCTGTTTTTTTTGGGCCGACATTGTTTTAACTATGGTCATAAAGCACTGTTTCAGCAGAGCAAAACTTTGTTTTTAAGGTCGTTCGGAACAGTTTCATCATCCATTATACTGTTACTATATAGTGCCATTCGGAACAAAACCAGCAGCTACATAATTTTCTATGCTATTCGGAAGTGTTCCAGAATAGTACTCGAAATACTTCGAGAAGCTACATCATTCTGAATATCATTGGGAACTCCTCTAGCAGTAACATAATTCTCAATGTCATTCGGAACTGCCCCAGTGGCATACTTCACCGTTCCTCCGGGACTCTGACCAACAATTCCTGATTATCTCCACTTGTCAGTCCGTTTGATTTACGAACAAATAGCGAGATTATGACACAATTAATTGCTCATAATCGATACTTCTACATACCGGTTTGCACACAAGCTGTCGAGTACAGGATGTATTGCCAGAGGGGAACAAGAGCCGCTGACTGCTTTTTCAATTTACTCGAGTGTTATGATATCCTACCTCATGCTCTTGTATTCTATGGGCGGATCTAGAAATTTTTGAAAGGGGAAAAAGGGGTGGGTGGGTTGCAGTCTCCCATGACTAATGTTTTGCACTATATTGTCTGGAAAGGAGAGGTGATAGGTTGCAGTCTTAAAACTGGTCCAAAATAACCTTTTATTGCTAAAATTTTCCGACCGCAGGTATGCCCCCCCCTTTTTTTCTTCTAAATCGGCCAATGTATTACTCAAATAAAGAAATGCATATGATAATTCAGAGAATGACTGATTGATTGATTATTGTTTTACGTCACTCCACGATTATTTCACGTATATGGTGACGTCATCTGCCTAATGCATTGTATACAAATTTAGATCTTTGCAACGGACCCACACGAAGCAGTGAGTGATCTTTTACGTGCCACGCCTACCGTGACACGGGACCTCGGTTTATACTATCTCATCCGAAAGACAGAACACCGGTGTGCCCAGGGGCGGAGTCAAACCCGGGACCTCTCGATCACGAGCCGAGCAACTTATCCACTAGGCCACAACGGCTTGATTATTCAGAGAAAGGCTTTGAATATATAGTACTTATACCTATATCATGCTCGTATTTTATGTTTTATTCACTTGTATTTTGTACAACCTCGTTTCTCCTTGTTTAGGAAACTTAAAAAGGGAAATAATTATGTCTTTTTGTATTCTTTAATAATGGTTAAGAATATCCCTCAACGATATTCATTTTGACTATATAATCTGTATCCTCCACATGGACATGAATAGTTTATTATGTGTGCAATGTCATTGATTCGTGTTTTAGAGAGAGAGAGTAATTGCATTAGTTATTTTTAACTGAAAACAGAGGAGTGATACTAACACCAGAATTGCTTATGTTTGGAGGGGGATGGGGGTGGAAGAGAAACCTTTAGTATACTTTTCCGTGACCAGAGTATTTAATGAGCGGAAAGGTTAAATTTTATCTGAAAAATCAGCTGAAAGGGGTACGGGCCATGCGCTTATTTTGACTTCCCTCTTTGACTTCCTACATGCCCAATAAGTTGTTTGTTTTGAACTGGAGCAAGGTTCTCTGCTGTCTTGGCCGATGGCTCGTAAAAAGTGTCAAGAGATATGTTCAGCATGGCAACGTGACACATTTACTATCACAGTCTCTTACACCTTTATTTCTGTCTGTGGCTGTGAAAACATTTTACGGCCAGGTATCATGTGCAGCGTCTAGTACATAAACTTATCAAGACAATAGATAAAACAGATCTATTGTTGTTTTCTATTTTTCATATAAATATCATTGTTATGTAATGAGTATCCCAAAACGTTAAAGCCAAAGTATGTTTTTTTTTTTAATTTTGGAATATTAATATTTGTCACTTTTGTCTTTTTCTAAATTTAAATTTTTGTTATTTAAAGTGAGCACATAATAATAGTCACGTGCTCACTTTAAATAACAAAAAAGTTAGAAGAAGACACTATTTTAGTGAGCTATGTTATAAACGGATATGACATCAAACTTCAAAATATCTATTTGTAAGGCATATTTTTTTTATAAATAAACTCTCCCCTCTTAAGTTAAATAACACATTAAGTGATTATTGTATAAACTCCACTTATCCTTGTTGATCAAAGTTCCCCTGCAAGGAATTTTTGGTGGGAGAATGGTGAACAAAACATAATTAACTGATAAAAAATCGCAATGCCATTACATACGGGGACGCCGGATAAGGGGAGGGAGTTGGGGAGGGGGGATGGAGGTTGTGTTTGTGCCCCAACTGAATATATATTCAAGTATATGGTTTTCCATATAAAATGCCCCGAAAGGTAAGGAGTAAGGGGATGGGATGAGTGGGGTTTAAGATTGACGTCTTAAGTCTTAGCAACACTATTTGGGATATAAGGTATAAGATATGAGGTTTTTACAATCAAAATAGGATTCTCTAAAATTGTACAATCCACCCCCCCCCCCCTTCCAAAGAGAGAGAGGGGGGGACAGGTAGGGGAAAGGGGTAGGGTGGGGGTTTTCATACGTTGCAACGGGAGATAATGAGTTATTTGCAATTATAGAAGTATTCTACAATATATTGTCATATCTATATATGAAAATTTATATTATTGCAATGTTCGTTTTGTATTACAGTACATGAAAAAAATTATAGGTGAATGCCCACACCATTCTTGTCACAGTAATTACGCACATCTGTGAACGCAACAAAGGAAATCTCCATTTACATGATTTTGATGATTGCGATGTTTTTAATAATGTTGCTTTATTACATTCGTCATAAATCAATTTTATTTTGTTTCAACACCGGATGTCAGGTCAAAGGAGAAAAGATATGTATGTATATATGTGTGTTTTATATAAATATATAAGGAATTTGAAATTCATAGGTTGAATTTTAAATGATTTATTCTTTTTGTTCCATTTGTAGGTGCAGACTGCAATGCGTCCTCGGGCGTTTTCGTGCATGCATACATTAACACGGGCTTATATGTGTGTATGCATATTGAATATGCTTTTTAGGTTATTTTTTCTTTTTTTTTTTTAAGAAAATTTGTTAATATTGTCGCTTTAGTTGTAAATGAAACAATAAATGTCAACATTTATGCCCAAAATAACTCAAGATTGTAGGATAACAATGCAATAATGTATAAATTTACGTGTATATTTTCAACGAATGGTGTATTTTACACGTGACTTTGGACTTCTGGTTTTTATTTTTGAAAAGAAAAAGATTACTTCAACAATGAATCTTCAACATGTAGATAGACTGAGTTCTATTTAATCAGTGACAGACTGATCATGTACGGATCTGGATTCATAGGTTTGCATGTGATCCCCGCATTAAACTTTTCTTGGTATTTTTGTTTTAATCTTAATATGAACTAATAAATTTCTACATGTAGCCCCTCCTTTCGACTTTTTGAAATAAGTGAACGGTTGACACCTCACCGTAGACTAAGTTTTAGTTCCACATCTGCTACTGTCTATGGACAATTTTGGTTTTTGTTTACATGTATAAATATACCGCATCTTGTACATTGGCCTTTGTTCTATTTTTATCCTCTTTGTTCTTGACCGAATATTTTTGGTTGTTATGCACACTATTTATAACACACGTCTTTCGTATAATGTTTTTGATGTTGAAAGGTGGAGGGAAACGTAGTATAGTGAAAAACATCATTGCCCCTGGAAAAAGAGAAAGCTGGAGCGAGCTTTATATAAGTCATTGTGCTTGCTGTTCAATCCAGAATTATTTATGCTATATTTATAATTGTCTTGAAAATCACACAATAAATACTGTTTAAACCAAAAGAAAAAGCAAAAAAAAAAAACAAAAAACAAAAAAACAAAAAAACAAAAAACAAAAAACAAAACAAAACAAACAAACAAACAAACAAACAAAATAAAACAAAAACATAAAACAAAACAAGAGAAACACGCACTTGTTAAAAACAGAAGTACCTTTTAAATGCAAATAAAACCAAAGGGATGCATTGCAGCCTCAGGCCGAAGTAGGATAATTTTGTTCCCATTCGGACTATCTGCAGTCATTTTGACAAATCTGGATTCGACAACCCCAACAGTAGTGCTTCTGTGGTATCAAACGCAAAAAGGAATAAAGCTCGCTAGAACTTTTATGGGAAATGTGACATTTACATCTGCGGCTCAGTGATGAAGTGCTCTGTTCGTGACCGAGAGGTCCGGGGTTCGACACCCGCCGTGAACACACAGGTTCTAGACTATATGTAATTTCTTAAATTTTGAATTCAAAACAACCATCATTAATGAATGGTTTTTCTTATTTAAATTGATGGGGCTGGGGAAGGTTGCTTATTTAGTGAATCATCCAAAGGGTTTGGGGACCTCTTAATGGTGGGCAGAAGAATTTTCACTGTTCGATACAGGCACATTCAGTACAAACGAAAAGTTTTTATTCTTGACCAGGTGATATCAGGACTGTCAACCAATCAGATTCACCTATAGATCATACCTCTGAAATAAATTAATTGAATTAATGATTTATTCACAAAATTTCGATTAAATCACGTGTACATCCTTGTTCTTTGAAATGAACACATTGTTGCATGTTGACATGGTGACTGTATACAAATTCCATGTCTCAAACATGCTAAAATCAATTTTACAGTGCTCATAAATCTTGGCAGGTGAATTATGGGTTTTAATTGAACATTTTTGTTTTTTGTTAATTTATAGAAGTAATATTCAGAGCGAGACGCCACACATTTTGTTACATAGAGTTTCATGTTTGTCTTTACGATAAGGGAGCAACCATTTAATTCTCATGGGGGGGGGGGGGGGGGGGGGGGGGGGGGGGCGCAGGAAGACGTTGCAAAAAAAAAAGTCCGGCTCAAATATTTTGGGAAAAAAAACCCAATCCGGCTCTGAAATTTGGCAAAAAAATATTCAGGCCGGTGAAAGTCTTCTTGCCCCCCCCCCTAAAATCAAATGGTTGCTCCCTAAGGACTGCAGCTTTTCTATCAGAAACTGTGAAATCACAAAATTTGTGGCAGCTCAAATCATTGCCGAACTACTTTTTCATTTATTTATTTATCTATTTCTTTAAAATGCTCGAGAAAGTGGGATATGGTATTTGCTGTGCTGCACATTGGAAAAGTGCAGTGACCTAGATCAATCTTTGGCCAGAAATGCATTTTCTTTTAAAATTTGAGGAAGTTTCCTTTTCAACTGAGGACTCCAAAAAATGTTTAGTAAAATGGGTCTCTGGTTGAATCCCTATGTAGATATGAGCTCTACGAGAAGGTTGGTTATATTTCCATGTGTCATCGTAGTCAATAACAAAACAACAACAAAAACAACAACGCCGCCGCCGCCGCCGACGACGACGACAACAACAACAACAACGCCGACGACAACAACAATAACAACATTCTTATATAAAATCGCTGAATATTTTATAACTGCACTAAAGAATTGCCTCTCTCATCAGACCCAGATGCTTCTATTCGAATTCGTTCGGGGTTTTAAGTAAGTACGCCTGGATCTAGGAAGACAGCTTATTTGTGCCGAATGAAGACTTGGCCTTTTTCACTGAGGTCATTTTCTAATCTGGTAGACTGCTTTGTTAGCCTAATTACAGTATCAGTGGAAGGAGATGAAACTCAGTTTATGTTATACGTTTGATATGTCACGTGACAAACAATGGCGTTTAACCACACCAAATGAGGGACGATTGTCACTTTTTAAGTGGGTGCTACAACTGCATTACTATCCAATGTTTTTGTGGGGTTTTTATGCACGTATTGACAATATTGTGCTATATTCTGCAAGTACGAGTCATCCGGAACACGGAGTCATCCGGAACACGGAGTCGGTTCTTTATGCTACTTAACAATAACCGGACTCAGCCGCCGTGAATGTATGAATACATTTAAATTTTATGCGTAAATCGCCTGCGTATATTTGAGTCTGTGTGATTTGGCCTACAACTATACCCGAATTGAAACACTTGTAAAATCGAGTATTTCGAATATTCCTCATATTTTTTCTTATCAAGTACTAACAAAATCACCTTTGTTATCTGAAATTTATGCCACATAGACACTTTCACTGGCGTGATGACATTCGCTATCTTCGTATCATGTGACCTTCTTCCGCGAACTAAAGAGTGTTCACGTCCGGTTCTGGTTTTTCTAGTTAAAAAAGAAATGTCTTTTTTCCTTTCTTTTACGATTGTGTATTTTTGATATTTCCTCATATCAGATGCAACTAGAAAAAAAATCCGATTGTTAAAGAGTTCTAAAAGCGAGTGAAATTGATGGGAAAAAAAGAAGAATTAACACGTGTTTGATAATAGTTAAAGGCAAACCCATATTAATTTTGAATCCTTTGTAATTTTCCATAAACATACACGAATAAATCAGATTTAATCTAAATGATTAATTCCACATTCGTTAATTGCTACATACATGTATGTCTGATGGTATTAGTTTTCATTTTACCTTTTAATTAGTCTATAACTTACGCAATTTTATTCATTAGAATGTAATTTTCATATTTATGTAAAATATTCACGTAATGGATGGAGATTTTAAGATAAGACTCTGAATAAAATGAGGAATGGAGAAGACGGGAGGGTCGAGCGGCCATCGTCCATTTCTATCTCGTATAGGAAATCTAAAGACTTCATATGAAGAATAAAATGAGGACAGGAAAAGACGGGAGGGTGTGGAGTACATCGTGCAATTCTTTCTCATACAGAAAATCTAAAAACGAGGACTTTATATGAAAATAAAATGAGGACTTGAAAAGACGAGAGGATCGGGAGTTCATCGTCCCATCGTATCTCATATAGAAAATCTAAAAACGATGACTTTTCATGAAAATAAAATGAGGACTGGAAAAGACGGGAGATCCTGGGGAACATGGTCTTATTCTATCTAATATCCTATCCCATTTCCGCTTTTCAGGACCAGAGACCACTTCCCGTTTTGACAGAGATGAGTTCTTTATATATTTATTTCAATTTTCGAGGTAGTCCTAAAACTAGGACACATCTCGGATAATGGTGGTGGTAACATTGCTTACAATAAGCGGAAGGAAATTCCTATTTCTATGTATTAAAAGGATTATATTCATCGTATAAATTAACTTACTGGTATATCTGATAGTTAACCTCTTTCTCGTGGTTTGTTTTAAATTGTTCCACACCAAAATCGTGTCTGCAATTTACATAGTAGAAATGAATATGATTGATGTGACGACTTTTCCAGTTATACTTTTCCCCTAATGTCTTGGACATGCCATTTTACTCCCAACATATGGACATTGGTAACAACCATATATGGATATAATGAATCATTTAGAAAATATTTGCTATTACTTCACACACACACAAAATCTTTTTGAATCGATGTGAAAAAAAATTTGGTCCATATAAAATCCTTGAACCACCCCCGCTTTTTTCCAGAAAAAAAATCATGAACAATGCCTAATCAATTTTTTATAACAAAAAGTAAAAAGATTAATAATTTTCCACAAATATCAAGCAGATTCCAGACCCCTCCCCCCCCCCCTTTTTTTTTATCTTCACTCCCATGGACCCGCGCTTACCTGGATCAAATTGGGACAAATGTAATCATGATATGCAATGTACAGAATAACAATATTTTACGAATCTGTCATAACGGAAACGAACAGAGTGGCTATATGATTGGCTGTGCAGCGCACTCCATTTGTCACTCTGTCCCACTGACCTCGTACCACAATTATACTAAATTAGTTGTCCTGCTTACGTCACAACGAACCATGAGTCACAGGGTCCGACATTACCGATGTTCCTAGATGGTTATCACTAACGTGTCATAGGCGGATCTAGAAATTTTTGAGAGGGAAAAGGTGGTTGGGTGGGGCTGCAGTCTCCCATGACTAATCTTTTATTATTATTCGGTATGGAAAAAGGGGGTGGGTGGGTTGCAGTCCTAAAAATGGTCGAAAATGACCCTGTTTTTTGGTAACATTTTCCGACCAAAGGAGGGAGATGGTTAGCAACCCCCACACCCCCCTAAATCCGCCAATGGGTTTGATCATGGTCACACGGAGTTGTTTTGTTTAAGGGTCAAGAGGGACCTCTATTTGGTCGTTACAAAATATACATCTACAAAGTCGTACTTGTCCAATTTGTAAATCAGAAATTGAAGATGAATTTCACTTTATCTCGAAATGTTTCTACTTTCATGACCCCAGAGTACAGTTTTTAAAACCTTATTACTATCGTAGACCCTCTGTCTTCAAACTAGTTCAACTTTTACGCACAAACAATACAAAAGATTTGTGCAATCTTGGTAAATTTGTTAAGCAAGCATTTAACGTGAGGTAAAACTGTGGGTAAAAACAAGAAGAATATTTTCGTTTTGTATTCTATATTATGTACCCACTTAAATGTCATTATCAATATTTGTTCATGTAGTCAACATATTTAGTGTTTATATATATATATATATATATATATCTGATCTACGAGCCGTGTTGCTTATGATAAATAAACCACTACTATTCAGGATAGTCCTTATATATATATATATATATATATATATATATATATATATATATATATATATATATATATATATATATATATATATATATATATATTTCCTATTATTTTACACAATAATTACTAAATTGTCTCGCACTTTTTTCTTAAATTATTATACATAATAATAATAATTACTACATTACCTTATACCTGTTAATTATTGCACACAGTGGCCCATGTAAAGTCTCTGAATGTCAAAAGATTTTCTTTTTCATCGATTACAAACTTTTATATATTATATATAAAATTTGGTGTATTCAACATTAACCTCAGCAACAACAACAACAACAACAACAACATCCCCCAAAACCGCAGGAACTCTTGGGCCTCCATAAAGCCCCAAGTGGGTCCAGGGTAAATCCCAGGTAAGGAGGGTCAACGCAAGGGGAAACCCGAGCGATTTTAGCATTTTGTTATAAACAATTTTCATACAATGAGAACTGTAATATTATACAAGAACTGTATACATTCTACTACATATAAAAATTAATTATAATGGACCAACATGTATATCTATCCTATACATTTGTTTTGTGTATTCATTTGTGTTTTTGCGTAAAGGGCGATACGCCACTGCAAACCAACACCATTCTCTCATGATGGCGGCACCCGGTAGGTGTGTGACATCATAGTGTTACTTAGGTTACGGACCCTGCCGAAGCAGTAGGGATCTTTTAAGTGCTAATGTATACCGTGACACAGGGCCTTGGTTCACACCACACAGAAAATAATAAAACATTTTGATTTTTAAAAAGATAAATTTGACTCGGTTCAGCGTATGAGTCTCCATGTTTTACGTCACTCCACGATTATTTCATATATAATATGGTGACGGCATCTGTATGATGCATGGCATAGAAATTCATATCTTTACAACGGACCCACCCGAAGCAATGAGGGATATTTTACGTGCCACGCCCACCGTGAAAAGGGACAACAAAAAAGTTCTGGCCAGCTCGCGGTCTACATCAAGCCCTACTATTTTCGAAAACTCTCCTCTATAATATTCGTTCCATTGGGAGATACCGCCATTAACTGCGGTCCTAATCTTTAGGGAGGAAATAAAACATATTCCCGCAAAAATGACGTAAAGAACAATTGTACGTTATTGTGACGTCATAAGGTTGCTAACTCCAATCGATGTTATTAACTGATTGTACACAAGCGCAGCCTAACGGAGTATGCAGTCGTCGTTCAGCGCTAAACAAAGAAGCCATTTACACTTTTCACTTTTACATACATGTTCGCTTATAGCCTATACTTATTTATACATATTTAAGTTATTGTGTCATGTATTAACATAAGTTGTATAACTTTTCATCAATAAACTTTTTTCTGATCATACAATTCGGTTAATTTTGTAATTAGTTGCCCTACAAATTGTCTGTTTTGCCCACACATTTTCGGCCTTGAGCAGTGATGGAGTAATATGAAATGTCGTAATGCACATTTGGCATAATAAATCTATACTGATATATGTGCTCTCATGCATTGTAGTTAGTAAATTTTGTTTTTTTAACTGTTAATTATTCTGATAAACTTACACAATTTTTGTCTAACTTTGTATAAAAGGTTTTCTTGGAATTTCAACATATTTGGTATTGTATAATGATTCTTCGAGGAAAAAAATACAACCCCCCCAAAAAAAACCCCAAACAAACAAACAAACAAAAAAAAAAAAAAAGCTTGGTAGAAGAAAGTGCCTTTTTTCTGTAGACAAAAAATTCATCGTTAGAAACAATAGAATAAAAATAACTTTTATAGTGATGTAGGAATTAAATGAACAGTAGTGGCTCATGATCAAATAAATGTTAATAATGCAAGACAAGCGGAAAGGATGGGGAAGGGGTATGGATGAGATAG
Source organism: Pteria penguin (assembly GCA_035048485.1). Classification (NCBI taxonomy): domain Eukaryota; kingdom Metazoa; phylum Mollusca; class Bivalvia; order Pterioida; family Pteriidae; genus Pteria; species Pteria penguin. The sequence continues at coordinate 41,758,528 of CM068591.1, read as the reverse complement.
GTCTAGATGTCTCCAATTACTTGTACAATTGTAACAGTTAGAATTGAAATCTATTTTAAAATGTTTAGAACACCCTTTAAAAGATCATCTTTCATATTCATTTACTATCATTTGTACATTATTTCCAAATTCAGAAGAGACTGGGTTTAAAAAAAAGGGGGAGGGGAGGGGAGGGGTTGAACATCATCATCAGAAAACAGGGGGAGGGAGGGTGCAGTGTCTGTGTTTATGACATAAAGGAAATTTTGTATTCATTCTACTCATTGCTATCTATCTTCTTGTTTATATTGGAAATTTGTGATTACTTACTAGGAATTAAATCAGTAGAATACAAAGACGCAGTGGTACATTTGTTTTAATCTTGCTGATTCATTAATGAGCCATTAATGATACCGGTATTCACCATTAAGGCTGGATACCGTGAAGCATGATACGGTATGTTTCCACGCCGGTATTTTAAAACAATACGATATTTTCATTGATATGATGCTTTTACAATGAATATTTTTAACAGAGGATCGAGTACTACTGACTAAGTTGTATGAATAAAGTGGCCACATACATAAAGAGAAGAAAAAAATAAGCACACTAAAAGACGTCACAAAATATTGGATTGTAATGCAATTGTCCTACCGATTTACGACGGTCAGTTGTGGAACCGACTAAGGACGGTCAATTTTTATGACAATTTTCACTCAGCTGATGTGGTTAACCGGTTTACGGACAAACCTTAAATATATTTCAGTATAATTATTATTATTAACAGTTTGTTCCAAAATGACAAATGTTTGATCCTGCCGCTGATTATATTCAAATATGTTTACTTTCGATTTTACAGTGAAGGTCTTGAGCATCACCGAAGAGACACAAGTTGTCGAAATGTGCACGTTACCGGCTTTCCGCACATATGACGCGTTTATTTTCCGCACGTACCATGCGTTTACTTTCCACTTATACGACACGTTTAATGTCCACACATACATGTACGACGCGTTTACTTTCTGTATGTACGACGCGTTTACCTTCCGCACATATAACGCGCTTACTTTCAGGTATTATCTTATGGACATTTCTTCTTTAACAGTAATCAGACATATAAAAGCATGAGGCTGGCACCGCTAGAAGCAAAGAACGAATACCTACCGACAACATCGGAAACGCTATGTGATATGGTGTAGATGACTCAACAGTCCTATTAAATTTGAACCTATAACGGGCTATTTTTAGGTCTTACCACACGTTTATTTGAGGATGTTTCATACATCATTGTGTTGCTTTTTCAGACATATTGGTCATTAAATTTTTGTCAAGTCATGAGTAATTTATTTTTTCTCCACTCTCACTCAAACCAGAAAAATCTTTAATTAGTTCTAAAAATCTATTTTTAGACATATATATATATTCTAATTTAGTACTTAAGTGACCACCAATTCTCACGCATGGTCGTGTAATTCTATAATATTTCTTTTTCATAGAAACAACTGAAAAACAGATATTTTTACTATCATAAGCCAGTGATAGAGAGCTAGGGGTGGAAATATTTGAATCTGGGACTATATTTGTCTTCCACATAATCATTACGCACATGCGACAGGAAAGAATAGGATAGACAGTGTGTATCGATTTGCGTTATCGCAAAATGATCGTTACGACAGTGAAGTCCTACCATCACGTTTTTTCAGATGACCAAGCTGAGATCTGCGCTTCCGTGTCGCGATATAACTGAAAAATTGTTGAAAGCGACGTAAAACACCAATCAACCAACCAACCAACCAAACCGAGATCTGCGCAAATCAACAAGTAATAAAACATTCACATGACCAACCAAAGTCAACTTGCCGAGTCAGTATTGCGTCAGAAATATCACTGAGTCAAAAACCAACACTGAGTATTGATCTTACATACCACATATTGTTTTGGGAAGTTCTAAATGTCATTATTTTATATCTACAATTAGAATCGCTCTCTTGTTGGACGTAAAAACTGTCAATTTGTGCCATAAAAATGGCGCGCGGGACGGTGACGTAATCATACATGTATATGCAATGTAATTCGGATTCCATCCCGTTGTACGTCAAAACTTGCTAATTTCATCATAAATATGGCGCACGGGGCAGTGACGTAAGGATGTGTACATCTATATGTGCATTGTAATGTGATTTTGTCGGCGAAGGTGTTGAAGGTAGAGGCATTCCGATGTCACGATGTCCAATCTCTTGTTCGACATTTTAATTACCATAATGAGCCCTCGCGGACAATGACACGTGTTATTCTAAAGGTCATTTACTGCTGATCATCGATGATTTGAATCGGTGTAAAACAAGAGAAAATGTGTGACAGGAATTTTTCCGGTCCCGGCTGTGATTAATCGAGGTGTTTGTGTTGTAAAAAAACACAAGTATTAAGGTGTGACACACCCCTAACATCTAATTATTCCCATCATTCAAAACGAGGATCTTTATTGAGTATATTGGGAAATAATTGTAGGCGATGTGACTAAAAAATTTAATGAATACAGATAGTTTCCCCTTAGCATTTTTGTTCGTCCCACTGATTAAGATCTGTTTTACCATTAAAAAGTAGATGTCGAGCATTTTCTTTGTTTTTCTGTTATTTCTCAAAAAAAAAAAATGAAAATGAAATATGTAAAACCAGTCTGCTACAATTTTAAACTAAAAAAAAAAAGACAGAAATCGTGCTAATGAAGTTATCTTTTTTCTGGTAAAATTAAAATCTATATTAAAATATATATATTATGTTTTGTTTTTATTTATTCAGTTTTTATTTTTCATTTTATTGTTGTTGTTGTTGTTTTTTGTTTGCTCTATGATTCTTTTTTGATATTTGTTTAGTATTGTTTTTGTTTCTTTATAAGTATTTTTTTATTTGTTAAAATATCTTTGTGTGCTTGCCGTTCTATTTACTTCTGCATGCTGCATGTTATATATACATACATACATACATACATACATATATATATATATATATATATATATATATATATATATATATATATGTTTGTGTGTGTGTGTGTGTGTGTGTGTGTGTGTGTGTGTGTGTGTGTGTGTGTGTGTGAATTGAAATATTTATAAAAAAAAATGGAAAATTGTATTTGGTCTAGATGTGCTGGTTGGGTTTGACAAGTTTTGTTTGTTTGTCTTGTTGTATTTATCTTCTTTCGTTTTTTGGTTTTCTCTGTTTTGCTTTACTTTGATTGCAGGGCGGGGAGATTGAATTATTTTCTTCTTTTCTTTTTCTTTCTTTCTTTCTTTTTTTTTTTTTTTTTTTGGTTTTGTTTTTGTTTTTATTTATTTATGTATTTGGGGGGGGGGGGGGGGGGTTTTAATTCGTTTTGTTTGTTTGATTAGATTTGTTTTAACTGACGTAGCTCATTCTGTTGGGTGTTTGGCTCGTGACTAAGAGGTCCCGGGTCAGAGTCCTGATGGTACCTTGTCGGTATCTGGCCATGTGGATATGAGTTTAACCCGAGGTCACGTGTCTTGGTACACGTGACTTTTGAAATCTCCCCCACCTAACATTCCCCTGTATGAACATTAAATACATGTAACAATGATTAAGGCCAAAAAATATGACTATATAACAAACTAAAAATAATTATATATGAAAAAAAAATGTTATTCATCAAGGATAAGTTTAGATGTACAAATCAGAAATTTAGACAGGTTGCAAAAAACTTTGCTGTTCTTCTCCGTTAGCAACTAAACAAGACAGCGTGCGCATAGAATGATATCTATACTGGTAATTATTAATATATATTGAACGTCAATCGTGATATAATGGGCAAATTAAAATGGTATTCGTCTGTGATATTACTGACATTTTCTCTGGTCTCTGTCGGTGTAAATGCCACGCCCCTTTTCTACCGTAAGTCGTATGAAGACATTCCGTTTCATTATTCAGTAGTAAGGTGACCACAAATTCAAACATATCGTCACGAGATCTAAATATCTCGTTTTCTTAGGAATATCTCAGCAAGATATATTTTTGTGTTAAAAAGCCAAAAACTGAGTGCCAAATCTGGAAATGTTTGAATTTGGGATTATATTCGTCCCCCATAAAATCAATACGAACATCTAATAGTGGCATTGACATATTTATCGCCCTTTATTTATGATTATCGCTGCAATTGATCTGTAAGCTTTGATCTGACCCAATGACCTACATATCTTACCGTTTCTATAAGGACAAATGCACGTATGTAAATGTATATATATTTAACTCCTCGATATATATTAATCACCCATCTATCGTTATAACATAGGTCCAAGACCTTCGTTAGCGTAGTCATCGGAGTGCTTTGATTGAAACATTGATTTTGTAATGAATCATGGGAACACGACACTAAAGGTCACTTCTCCAATGTCAAACTTTCACCTAAGAATTCTTACTGTTCAACCTTATGTAATTTTTTTTCGTTTCTCTGATTCATTCCTTGACGTTTGGGAGCGTTAGTCATTCGATTTGTCATTGATATCTAAATATTCAATGATTTTTGATATATAGAGGATTTTTCCCCATTCAAAACGTCAGTCATTTCTGAACGGCTGTTTCTTATGTGAGATAATGCTAAGATCATCGAATTCTTTTCATAAAATATGCCAGTCTTCACAAAGGAATCCTTCTCAAAACTGAGTTAAATTCTCTTACAGAAATATGTCACATCGAGAAATCTGTAAAAGAAAGGCAAAGAACAAGAAATAAATAATATCTAGAAGTATAAATTTTTGTCAGAGAGAGAGAGAGAGAGAGAGAGAGAGAGATAGAGAGATATGAATAAACAAATATGCTTGTAGGTAAAATTTGAGTGTTGATATGAACAAAAATCAAAGTAGAATGCAATATTAGAAGAAAGAAAGAAAGAAGAAAAAAGATAATGTGTCACTGCTACACTCAAAACAAAAGAAACACATCAATGCCCGAGTTATACAATACATCCATGTGCATCAATGGTACCCAGGACGCCAAGGAGAATTGACGATGTACCGTTTGGCTAGCCTCTATTGCAGTGAATACCCGAGTTATACAACACATTCGTGTACATCATTGGTACCCAGGACGCCAAAGAGCAGTGACGATGTACCGTTTGGCTAGCCTCTACTGCAGTGAATGCCCGAGTTATACAACACATTCGTGTACATCATTGGTACCCAGGACGCCATGGAGGAGTGACGATGTACCGTTTGGCTAGCCTCTACTGCAGTGAATGCCCGAGTTACACAACACATCCTTGTATATCTATGGAACCCAGATCGCCAGTTGTCCGAGAGGGGTGGCAAAGTACCGTTTGGTCAGCTTAGTGAAGCTAACTAACAATACACATTGAAAGCGAGATATATTTGTATTTGAAGTCCCTTTCGACAATTTTTAGTTACATCGCCACGTGGAAGTAGGAGGTAACCAACCTCTTAAACATAGCGGCGTAATCCGGGAATCGAACCCGGATCGTTGACGCCGCAGACAAATTAACCTCTTAACGAAGCCTTAGAGAAATGAATATGTAATAACACAATATAGAAAATGTCGTATCCACTAGACAAGAGTGTAAAGGCATTTTTGGAAATGACAATGTTGTATTAGACAGCCTCTTAATTGGATGAAAGATTCCTTGGAAATCACGACTGATATCCATGTAGACCCAGTGCTTGTTCAAATAAGTTCATTTTCAAACGCTGAGATAGTTAAGACAAATAATTTTGCATAGGGTATAACATCGGGATTTATTTTTCGATCTTCTGTTTTACTGTGATAATCGCCTTAAGTCAGAAAATAATTCAGAATATTTTATCTATTAATACTTTTCAAATGAATTCAAATGTTGATATTCATAAATTTACAATTTGTAATATATGGCAGAAAATTTGCATTTGTCACTTACGATAAAACCAAAGTCATGTCCCATAATACATTCGGAATGTTTCTGACCTCTTCTTATTACAGAATTAGATATAATGTAAAACAAGAAGCGGACGCGTATAGTTGGTGAATTCCATTGGCAAGGTTCTGGGCCCATGACGGAAAGGTTCAGGGTCGAGTCCACCAGGTGGCTGCTCGCTGGGTATATGCCAATGTCTTAATTTTTGTGCGATGCATTAGGCAGGTGCCGTCATCTTATACGTGAATTAATCCAGGCGTGACTTAAAACAATAATCACACCCCCCCCCCTCCCCAAAAATAAATAAAAAGAAAAACAAAACAAAAAAAAAAATTAAATAAAACCAAACAAATAAACATAAAATAAAAAAATAAAAACCAAATAACAAACAAAACAAAATTGTTTTTCAATATAATGCATATGCCATCATCTCGTTTGAGAGGGGATGCAGTACACACATTTTCCGTGAGATAGCAATTCTATGTTCAAATTTAATTCCTCATGTTAGAACGAGTTTCCTCTGAATTAATCCGCTTTTTATTATAAAGGATAAAAGAAACGCAACAGAATATGTCGCATAAGCATTTCATACACATTTATCCAACTAACAGTCCAGCTGATAATTTATATTAATTACACTAAATGTAATGTGCCAGTAACATAATACACATTAAAGTGGCACATGCCAATAAAACTATTCAAACTCTGACATACATTTAAAATCTTGTTTATTGCAGTATGTATATATATGTATGGATAATGAAATAATAGCATTTTTTTCCTAGTCACGATCTAGACAAAAGGCATCAACGAATGGCAGTTTCCAATTTATCTTCTTATATTTATGGTAATTTCGTTGAGAATTAGTCCATTCGTATGGTCATTATGTCACATAACGAATGCTCGCTGTCAATATCTATTATTAGAATCCTATTTTTCGAATGAGAAAGTAAAAATACAGTTACCAAGGGTAGATTTCGGCACAGATCCCTCTGTACTTTGGATGGGTTCTTTATATGGGCCAATGCCTTAAAGAGATTTATCTGCCCTTGCTTATTAATGTTATCGGCGAAAGTGGAACAGGGGTGGTATAAAAGTTGTACTATGACTTGATTTTTTTCTCTGTATAGTCAATTCACCATTCACTATTTTATACTTCACCATGTTACTTGTTGCCACCTTACAATACAAACTTGTGACAGTTTTATAGTGTACATTTATTACCACATTATGTCACACATTTGTTACCGCTTTATATTACACACGTGCTACCGCTCTATATCACACACTTGTTACCACCGTATATCACACATCTGTTACCGCTTTATATTACACACGTATTACCGCTATATATCGCACACATGTTACCGTTCTATATCATACACTTGTTACCGCTGTATATCACACACGTGTTATCGCTTTATATTACACACTTGTTACCGCTCTATATCACACACATTGTTACCGCTCTATATCACACACATTGTTACCGCTTTATATCACACATTTGTTACCGCTTTATATTACACACCTGTTACCGCTTTATATCACACACTCGTTATCGCTTTATATCACACACCTGTTACCGCTGTATATCACACACACGTTACCGCTTTATATCACACACATTGTTACCGCTTTATATCACACACTTGTAATCGCTTTATATCACACACCTGTTACCGCTGTATATCACACACACGTTACCGCTTTATATCACACACATTGTTACCGCTTTATATCACACACTTGTAATCGCTTTATATCACACACCTGTTACCGCTGTATATCACACACACGTTACCGCTCTATATTACACACTTGTTACCGCTCTATATTACACACTTGTTACCGCTCTATATCACACACTTGTTACCGCTCTATATTACACACTTGTTACCGCTCTATATTACACACTTGTTACCGCTCTATATTACACACTTGTTACCGCTCTATATCACACACTTGTTACCGCTGTATATCACACACTTTTTACCGCTCTATATTACACACTTGTTACCGCTCTATATCACACACTTGTTACCGCTCTATATCACACACTTATTATCGCTTTATATCACACACTTGTTACCGCTATATATTACACACTTGTTACCGCTGTATATTACACACTTGTTACCGCTCTATATTACACACTTGTTACCGCTTTACATCATACACTTGTTACCGCTCTATATCACACACTTGTTACCGCTCTATATTACACACTTGTTACCGCTGTATATTACACACTATTTATCGCTTTATATTACACACTTGTTACCGCTGTATATCACACACTTGTTACCGCTGTATATTACACACCTGTTACCGCTTTATATTACACACTTATTACCGCTTTATACTACACACTTATTACCGCTATATATCGCACACGTGTTACCGTTCTATATCATACACTTGTTACCGCTTTATATTACACACCTGTTATCGCTTTATATCATACACTTGTTACCGCTGTATATCACACATTTGTTATCGTTTTATATTACACACCTGTTACCGCTTTATATTACACACTTGTTACCGCTCTATATTACACACTTGTTACCGCTCTATATTACACACTTATTACCGCTCTATATCGCACACGTGTTACCGTTCTATATCACACACCTGTTAACGCTTTATATCACACACTTGTTACCGCTGTATATTACACACTTGTTACCGCTTTATATTACACACCTGTTACCGCTTTATATCACACACTCGTTATCGCTTTATATCACACACCTGTTACCGCTGTATATCACACACACGTTACCGCTCTATATCACACACATTGTTACCGCTTTATATCACACACTTGTAATCGCTTTATATCACACACCTGTTACCGCTGTATATCACACACTTGTTACCGCTTTATATCACACACTTGTTACCGCTCTATATCACACACTTGTTATCGCTCTATATTACACACTTGTTACCGCTGTATATCACACACTTGTTACCGCTTTATATTACACACTTGTTACCGCTGTATATCACACACGTGTTATCGCTTTATATTACACACGTGTTACTGTTCTATATCACACACTTGTTACCGCTGTATATCACACACGTGTTATCGCTTTATATCACACACTTGTTACCGCTGTATATTACACACCTGTTACCGCTTTATATTACACACCTGTTATCGCTTTATATTACACACTTGTTACCGCTTTATATTACACACCTGTTATCGCTTTATACCACACACATTGTTACCGCTGTATATCACACACGTGTTATCGCTTTATATTACACACATTGTTACCGCTGTATATCACACACTTGTTACCGCTCTATATTACACACTTGTTACCGCTTTATATTACACACTTGTTACCGCTCTATATTACACACTTGTTACCGCTCTATATTACACACTTGTTACCGCTCTATATTACACACTTGTTACCGCTGTATATTACACACTTGTTACCGCTTTATATTACACACTTGTTACCGCTTTATATTACACACTTATTACCGCTATATATCGCACACGTGTTACCGTTCTATATCATACACTTGTTACCGCTTTATATTACACACCTGTTATCGCTTTATATCATACACTTGTTACCGCTTTATATTAAACACACGTTATCGCTTTATATCACACACACGTTATCGCTTTATATCACACACACGTTACCGCTTTATATCACACACGTGTTACCGCTTTATATCACACACTTGTTACCGCTGTATATTACACACTTATTATCGCTTTATATTACACACTTGTTACCGCTTTATATTACACACCTGTTATCGCTTTATATCACACACACGTTACCGCTTTATATCACACACATTGTTACCGCTTTATATCACACACTTGTTACCGCTGTATATTACACACTTATTATCGCTTTATATTACACACTTGTTATCTCTGCATATCACACACTTGTAATCGCTTTATATCACACACTTGTTACCGCTTTATATTACACACACGTTATCGCTTTATATTACACACTTGTTACCGCTTTATATTACACACTTGTTACCGCTCTATATCACACACTTGTTACCGCTCTATATTACACACTTGTTACCGCTCTATATTACACACTTGTTACCGCTCTATATTACACACTTGTTACCGCTCTATATTACACACTTGTTACCGCTCTATATTACACACTTGTTACCGCTCTATATCACACACTTGTTACCGCTCTATATTACACACGTGTTATCGCTTTATATTACACACGTGTTACTGTTCTATATCACACACTTGTTACCGCTGTATATCACACACGTGTTATCGCTTTATATCACACACTTGTTACCGCTGTATATTACACACCTGTTACCGCTTTATATTACACACCTGTTATCGCTTTATATTACACACTTGTTACCGCTTTATATTACACACCTGTTATCGCTTTATATCATATACTTGTTATCGCTTTATATTACACACTTGTTACCGCTGTATATTACACACTTATTATCGCTTTATATTACACACTTGTTACCGCTGTATATCACACACTTGTTACCGCTGTATATTACACACCTGTTACCGCTTTATATTACACACTTATTACCGCTTTATACTACACACTTATTACCGCTATATATCGCACACGTGTTACCGTTCTATATCATACACTTGTTACCGCTTTATATTACACACCTGTTATCGCTTTATATCATACACTTGTTACCGCTGTATATCACACATTTGTTATCGTTTTATATTACACACCTGTTACCGCTTTATATTACACACTTGTTACTGCTCTATATTACACACTTGTTACCTCTTTATATTACACACTTATTACCGCTTTATATCGCACACGTGTTACCGTTCTATATCACACACCTGTTAACGCTTTATATCACACACTTGTTACCGCTGTATATTACACACTTGTTACCGCTTTATATTACACACCTGTTAACGCTTTATATCACACACTCGTTATCGCTTTATATCACACACCTGTTACCGCTGTATATCACACACACGTTACCGCTCTATATCACACACACGTTATCGCTTTATATCACACACTTGTTACCGCTCTATATCACACACTTGTTACCGCTGTATATCACACACTTGTTACCGCTTTATATCACACACTTGTTACCGCTCTATATCACACACTTGTTATCGCTCTATATTACACACTTGTTACTGCTGTATATCACACACGTGTTACCGCTTTATATCACACACATTGTTACCGCTGTATATCACACACGTGTTATCGCTTTATATTACACACGTGTTACTGTTCTATATCACACACTTGTTACCGCTGTATATCACACACGTGTTATCGCTTTATATCACACACTTGTTACCGCTGTATATTACACACCTGTTACCGCTTTATATTACACACCTGTTATCGCTTTATATTACACACTTGTTACCGCTTTATATTACACATCTGTTATCGCTTTATACCACACACATTGTTACCGCTGTATATCACACACGTGTTATCGCTTTATATTACACACATTGTTACCGCTGTATATCACACACTTGTTACCGCTGTATATTACACACTTGTTATCGCTTTATATTACACACTTGTTACCGCTGTATATTACACACTTGTTACCGCTCTATATTACACACTTGTTACCGCTGTATATTACACACTTGTTACCGCTGTATATTACACACTTTTTACCGCTCTATATTACACACTTATTATCGCTTTATATCACACACTTATTACCGCTATATATCGCACACGTGTTACCGTTCTATATCATACACTTGTTACCGCTTTATATTACACACCTGTTATCGCTTTATATCATACACTTGTTACCGCTGTATATCACACATTTGTTATCGTTTTATATTACACACCTGTTACCGCTTTATATTACACACTTGTTACTGCTCTATATTACACACTTGTTACCTCTTTATATTACACACTTATTACCGCTTTATATCGCACACGTGTTACCACTCTATATGACACACTTGTTACCGCTCTATATTACACACTTGTTACCGCTGTATATTACACACTTGTTACCGCTTTATATTACACACTTGTTACCGCTTTATATTACACACGTGTTACCGCTCTATATCACACACTTGTTACCGCTCTATATCACACACTTGTTACCGCTTTATATCACACACTTGTTACCGCTTTATATTACACACACGTTATCGCTTTATATCACACACACGTTATCGCTTTATATCACACACACGTTACCGCTTTATATCACACACGTGTTACCGCTTTATATCACACACTTGTTACCGCTGTATATTACACACTTATTATCGCTTTATATTACACACTTGTTACCGCTTTATATTACACACCTGTTATCGCTTTATATCACACACACGTTACCGCTTTATATCACACACATTGTTACCGCTTTATATCACACACTTGTTACCGCTGTATATTACACACTTATTATCGCTTTATATTACACACTTGTTATCTCTGCATATCACACACTTGTAATCGCTTTATATCACACACTTGTTACCGCTTTATATTACACACACGTTATCGCTTTATATTACACACACGTTATCGCTTTATATCACACACTTGTTACCGCTCCGTATCACATACTTGATACAACTGTATGTCACAACAAACGATGATTCTAATTTCAAAATGAATTTTTTTCATAATATTTCAAAAACTTTGGCGGCAAATTCCGGAAATACGTATCTATGTTTATCGTTTCCGATTCTGGAACTATTGATGTTTTTGACGTATCCGTTGTAATTTGAAGTGAAAAAGGTGGATTTTGTGCGATTTTTCAAGATTCTTGTCTTATTTATAATGGGTTGAGTGCGGTGTTTCGCTTCAAAAGTTCAACTATTAAAAAACTTCGAGTATCATATCAGCGCAAATGGAAGTTGGTTTATTGAAAAGGAACGAATAGGGAGAATCAATTGTGATGCTGATAAAGTGTGTTTAGAGAGGGGTACGTTTGCTATTTGCGTTTGATTTTGTGATCACTATATGATTTCTATACGTAATTGCTGTTAGTTGGCGACCATTATGCCACTTCGCAAATTAACCAAACGGTAATAATTTCTCCATATGAATAGAAATGTATACATTATTAGCGTAGTTATAAACGCAATGACCACAAGATCGCTATGGAAGTATACAAATATATGTAATACAACATATTTCATAAACTGTGATTAATAAAGCGAGCACTTAAAGTGTATCCTTAACAAATGTAATAAATGTGAACGCTTACGTATGGACTGAATATTTCTTCGCATTCCCTATCACGTGACTCGTGACAACCCGGAAGTGAATATGGTATCTAAAATATCCCGGGACAGTTTACCTCTGATGGATTTATGGTGTGAAAAGTCGGCATTTTGGAGTGGGTGTCGCCATGCTAACGTACTTCCTGCATTCTACTCCCCAGGTGTATGTTACTACCTCACACCGACATAAGGCAACAGATTCCTTGAATTTTATGGATAACACTAAATTCTTATGGTAAACAGAGACCAGGAAAAATGAACTTGTCCATTGTATGTATTTCATTTTATACCAAAAGACGCCGTACTTGATTTAAATTACAATGGAATTTCGTTTGTAATTTGATGACGTCACCAGGAGGTCTTACAGGGCAAATGTCAGTATCTGTCGTCTGATTGTTGTTATGACTGTAAGCAATTATTCTGGAAGACGGTGTAGTCCAATGGATGAGGTGCTCGGCTCCTGACCGGGAGGCCCGGGTTCGACTCCCGCTATGAGTACATCGGTGTTCTGTTTTTCGGATGAGACAGTAAAGACCGGGGTCGCATGTCACGGTAGGCACGTAAAAAAATCCCCCACTTCTTCGGGAGGGTCAGCTGCAAAGGTGTAAATTTCTATGCGATGCATCAGGCAGATACCGTCACCAGGTACGTGAAAAAAACTGTGGAGTGACGTAAAACAAAAATCATCCAATCAATCATCATTCTGAAGTCATTTAGCTGTGAAGCCCGGTATTATGCAGTAGTTTGCGAATTACGCTGGAGAGAGTGTTGTGTAGGTTCGAATCCCACGGACGCTATGACCGTGTTGCTATTTGTCCGATAAATCAGTCAAAGATTCATGCAACAGATTTGCTGCAGGTCAAAGATTGAACGCTCGGCAATGGATCAAATGTCGAACCATTCATGTTTTAGGCGATTTTAATAAAGTAAGTCATCTGTGCTTGTTTATTAAGGTTGTCCTTGTTGAGCAATGACTATTAATTCAAACAGCTTTTCTTATTAGTATGTCGGTTCACAATGGTGAGATAAGGGCAACCAAGTAGCATCTTTATATACTTCTCTGTGATATGCAGAAAGTGGGAGAGTTCTTACCACAGGCAGACAACTCATTGAAAAGTGATCTGATTATTTAAATATGAATGAATTTGTTCGTTTGTTAAAAACTGCAATGGCAAAATTACTTGCCCTATATGGTGACTTGCCCTTTTTGTTAGAGGAGTTCACATTTGTCTCGAACATACTTCATTGATGCTAGAGGAGTGTCAGCTATAGCCCTCTAGATCACCAAGTCTCCCTGTTAACATTGCACTGAACTGTACATACGAAAAGACAGAAATGAACACGTGTTCCACTGAACATAATCACACTACCGAAAAATAAAACACCCAATTTACAAAAAGAAGAAAAAACAAAACAAAACAAAGCACTCCTCAAATACCCCCCTAAAAAAACCCTAAGCAAACAATAAAAAATCAGAAAATAAAACAAATCTTCACCTCCTAACTACCACAATAGCCCTCCCCCTACCAAAAATAAATAAATAAAGAAAGAAAGAAAGAAAAAAGAAAGAAAGAAAGAAAGAAAGAAAAAATAAAAAAATCAATAAATAAAAGAATAATAAACATATAAACATACAGTAAATTACATAAATAAAAAGCCCTCTCATGAATAAATGCATATTTGTTTTATGATTTATTTCATTTATGTTATATCCGATACAAATAATTGTACACAACATAATATGAAAGACGTTTTATTTTATTGATAAAATATATTCATATCAAAATAACTGAAAAATATGTTGGTGAATAAAATGCTCTACTGGCATATTTTAGCACTTAAAAGGCTATGTCGAAGGTCGTATCAAGGTCATACTATTGCTGACCTTGGTGTCAGTTCAAAGAATGTCATTATTTATTCACAAATACCAGATGTGAAGTTTCCAGATCACATGGTTCAAAGGTCATATCAGAAGTGAATTAAAAAATTCGAAGTCGACAGAACAAAACGATGCTCTTGACCTTTTGGCACAGACATTATAATTAACTTCATACCAGTTGCCGTCAAAATACAAACAGCGTATTGAAAATATTTGTAAATGAAACGAACAGCAATAAGTGAGGGAAAAATAGAATTAACATTACAATGTATACATTATGATAAATAACAAAGTCTGTATTGCCAACAAATAATGATGAGCGTCGAGGAAGTAGATTTATAACTTCGTAAAGATGTTGTCCTGTAATGAAAAAAATATATCCAATCAAAAGCTTTGATTAAAGCATTGTGTAATATATCCAATCAGAAGCTTTGAAGCATGTAAGTCAGGAAATATGTCAGTTTAGGGAAAGCAAAACCATATGGTAAATTAACTGATCGTCAAATGCCCGACTTCGCACCTACTGGCACACTTTATCACTATGACGTCATAAAAAATGGTACATCAAACATGAATTTAATGTGACGTCACAATGAAAATATGTAATTGGGGTTTTTAAAGTTGGATTTGGCGATCCACCAATGAACCGTCCGTCAGCCAGCGCGTGTGTACTATCAGTTAAAACGACGTTGAACGTTAACCACCTTATGACGTCACAAGAACTTTTATTCTTCTTTCCGTCATTTTTGTGGGAATACGTTTTATTTCCTCCCTTAACATTAGGACCGCAGTTAATAGCGACGAAGTCTATTCTATAACTTTAAATATTAGACTACAACTTTTTCCAAATTTGGTATCGATATTTTCTTTACATAGAATTACTTCCCCAGTGGCGTAGCTACCGTTACGCCAAATACGCACGTGCGTACACATCATTTTGTCAAAAATATAGTGCCTCATGAGAGAGAGAGAGAGAGAGAGAGAGAGAGAGAGAGGTAGGTGGTCGTTTTCCTTTCCCTCAAACTCCCTACCTTTCTTGTGCGTACACATCATTTGCACTCTGGCTACGCCCCTGTTCCATGTGGGACGGTATCTGACATATTGATACTGGTCTATGGAAATTCTATGGAAACCGGTCTAAATCACCAAGAAATGATAGTCTACAAATGACGTTTTCATAGGTAATTTATGACGTCATAATTGTTTTACGTCAGATACCGTCCCAAGTGGAAAATAACTCTGTTAAAAAACAAAAACAAAAAACAACAAACAAACAAACAAACTCCTCTATAGATGATCTAATAAGTTGAGTTATCAACCCATGATTATTAAGGTAGTATACGAGAGTGAAAAAGGGGTAATTTAAAAGTTCAGCAATGAGTATCTATTCTTTTTACTGTTTCGTATTCACCCTTCCACGGTTAGTAAAAGAAAGTGACATTCGGTCATTTTTAATTGTTCTACCTATTTCGTTTTCGTTTTATGGAAGGGTAAATTGTCAACTGACAACTGCGCATGAGGTATGGTGATGGAAGTAGCAGTCACCTTTATACACTTGATGTATAGGACAAAAATATGAAGCTATGCACCAAGTAGGTGCCGCCACCTTATCAGTGAAATGATCTTGAAGTGACTGAAACGATAACCTCCCCCCCTTTTTTTCTAAATTTTGGATGGGTCTGTTTTCACCTTTGTATGCAGTGCACCAGGCAGATACATGTACTATCACCATGTATTTGAAATAATTTTGGCGTGTCGTATAACAGGAAACAAACAAATCTTCAATGTTAAAGAGTTCAGTCTGTTGTCTTCCTGATTCAAACAAGGCACTAGCTTATGAGCTAGTCCTGACGGTAACATCAAGGAAGGAATAATTTGAAGAAATAAATGCTAATTTTTGGTGACGATGCGTTTTACAGAGACGGAAGTAGAATAGGTCGCTTTAACAAGGTAAGTTATCTGTCCCTGATTTTTAAGGTAGTTCCGGAAGTGGAAAAGTAGAGGTCTAAGAAATGTGCATTGACTGTTGTATGGTCAATGATCAAAGTGAAATATGGTTGGTGAAGTAGTGGTCACCTTTATATACCGCGCCAAAATATGCAGAAAGTAAAAGAGTTCTTATCAGGGGCAGACAACTCCCTTTATCAAAACAGCCTATACCTCTCCCCCATCATCATCATCATCATCATCATCATCATCATTAAAAACGAAATGAATAAATAACAAAGTGAAATAAAATTCCCAAGCACAACCCAAAACATGAGGCCTTCGTAAGAAAGTACTAGATTCTCTTAATTTACAAAGTGCTTTTAACCCCCAGAACTAACACCATCCTCCTTCTTAATACATATTACCAAATAACGAAAGAATCTATTCATTTTATACATATACATATAACAAAATCTTACCTCTGAGGATTTAATATCTATATCATAACCAAAGACTGGACCTCCATTTCCGAGGCTAGGGTCTGGTGACAAGGAGAAGGAAAAAGTATCGGACAGACCACTGTCCGTGGAGCTACTTCTCATCAGGTTTCGGGCAGTTTTGATGTCCGAGGCGGTCGGGGTCGGAGTGTCGTCCTCCTCGTCCTCTGAAGAGCTGGACACTTGGTCAAGCTCGGTTGGGCTTCCTATCGTGCCGATTAAGGCCAGTGATGCAAAGCTTGACATTCCAGACCAAAGGCTGCTTCTTCTTTTTCTACCTGCAGTAAATGTATACTGTGGGAATTCGGGTAAGTAATTTACAGTAAAAAAATACTGTGGTAATGCTGGTGTCCTTTTCTGACTTTAAATTTTTGTAATGTAGAGTGGGCACATGACTATTACAAAAAAAGTTAGAAAAGGACACTAGTAATTTATTTGTACCGTCAATAGATACATAACTACGGTAATTCTAGTAATTAGCTATCATTTAACTTTACATGTAAAATGCATTTTGATTGGTTTAAAAATTAGTGTATATCTAATCCAAGAATTTTTTCTTTTCTTAATTTCTAGCTTTTTCGTAACTATGACGCCAATATATTTATGCATTTCTAACACCATTACATTTAGCTGTTTATACTGCGATATAATATATTGTACACTTTTTGCGGTTATAAAACACTTATCAGCAATAGTGATATTTGAATATCAGAATACAATATTAGCTGTAACATGAGCTTTAATATGGTCACCAAAATAATGGTAGTTATACATGGATTAAATTAAAGTTTCACCACATGAGCAATAATAAATATAAAGTTTTTAGTTGATTTCAAAATGGTTTACTATTCATTGAAACGTTGCCTTTTGTAATTTTGACTACATGTAAATGGAACCGGCATCCTCATCTTTCCTTAGGGACGGTGTACAGTAGCATGTCCATTGTTTGAACCATAGTCTTGTCCGTGTGAACCATGGTCTTGTCCGTGTGATTTTGTCACTATATGGGTGATAGATTACTGAATATGGCTGGCTTTGAACAACAAACATAGCAATCATAAGCTTCCGATATAAGATTGGAAATTTCGAAATTGAAACCGTACTAATTTATAAACCGGTGCAGTGATGGTTCTTTTTCAGCTATAAGTATGGCTGATGAGGGTTGTATACCCAATTGGATTGTAAAGTACTTATAAAGCGAAAATCATGCTTATCTGTGGAATGCAACACATTGGTAGATTATTTATTCTGAAATCATGAAATATTGAACATCGATTTATGGTACCCAATCTCACAAGAAACAGCCGCACCCAGGGGGGGGGGGGGGGGGTTAAAGACATGACCTTAGAGATCAGGAGTGAGCATACCATCGACCGAAGAAAACGAATGCTCTCTTACAACATGCTACAAACATTTATTTCACTTTCTTTCCATGGGTATGACTCATTTAAAACTCAGGTATTTACGTGGTAAGGTTGGATACTGATGAAACAGTACGATACAAAATCGGCAAAGGGATCCGGATATTACACGGTACCGACATATTCAAAAAAGGACCTCGTTCTTATGAAAACCAGTTATGTTACTATATCGTGCACATAACATGTGATGACAAAGACGAGTATCCTCTTGTGGTGCTCATAAACTTCCTCCATAATTAAATCTGAATAGCAAGCCCAATAACCCCCCCCCCTTCTTTTTTACGTGATCCACCATGGATATAAACTTCGAATTTCCTCTGTCAAATGGATGTGTAATTTTTCTTGCAAAGATACAGTTCTTTTGATATCACAGTTAATGTACACTGTACATTTATCTAATCCATATTTTAGTTTTCGAAAATTGCAGGTTATAAATCGATGAGGTCTCATTTTAAAATGTAAAACAAAATTATGGTCTATTTTGTGTACGTTCATGTCGTAACATTAGTCAAGTTTTACATGGATCTGTTGTAAATGTTAATGCCGACCTGCCTTTGACGATTCCCGGATTGCTCCAGTATGTTTAAAAGTTTGGTTTCCTCCTGCTTCCATGTCGCGATATAACTGAAAAATTGTTGAAAGCGACGTAAAACCACCATTCAACCAACTAACCAACTTTTACCACAGGCGCAATTAAATGGCGAGGGTGTCCGAATGGTAATACCAGGAGACGAAAAGGATTTAAAGCTTTTTGATTGGTCAGTCTCAACCACCAGGCATGCCGAGAGACAGCGTTACAAAAATTGTTCAAATTGAATATTCAAACACGATATTAAAATGGACGAATATTTCATCATAAAACGTCTAAAAATTACACATAAGTCAGGGAGATATTTTAAATAAAGTTAAATCCTTAACATGGAACTTTTTGCGATCTTCACAATGCAACTGGTCATAAAATGTGACGCCGACATGAAATACGACAGTAATTGGTGCAAGAATAAGAAAATAACAAAGTGAAGTCACCTAGGTAAAAAAGAAGTGTCTTTCCTCTGACATTGCCAAATTCCTAGGAAGGCCATGAAGTCAGGAGATACATTGTACATTCTACTTGACCTCCACCACTTGCCGTAACGTTAATAGTAACGCCCTTCCGTTACGTAACAAGTTCTCTCCCATAATGCACACAATTTGTCCTCAGAATATTTATGCATATCAACGACAAGACCATCATGCTGGGCGTCAAAAACCTCGCTCTTTTATGTACGTATATAGATGCATTTTCTATATAAAGAAACAGGGGCCCCGGAGGTTGAGTGTGCAAATAGATGGCGTTGTGACTCGTTATGAACTGTCACATCCGTCAAATTTTGTCTGGAGGGTCTTCCCAGGGTGCCTTTGTATCTTCCATTACTTTTCTATATATTTTGATATTGCAATAATCTTTTAAACAAATGCAAATTCAAATTTTATTTGTTTGAATCTCGTTTTTCGAAGTCATATCGAGATTATTTGTCTTGTGAAGAGACGGTGTCTGCCGGATCCATTGCTCAGATATTTATACCTATGCCAAAGACTCGCTCAAAGCAGCCACGAGTGAGAGTCGGACCAGGGACCCTCCGGTCACTAACTTAGGATCCTAGCTACTGGGCTAAACAAGCTTGAAATTCGAAAATAACCGATGTTATGTTTCCGTGTCACTCTCATTACGATTGACTAACCGCCAGATGCCCGACATCGCACCTTTTGACCCACTTTTTGCATTATGACGTCATAAATAAATGTGAATAAAGATGAATTTAACCGTGACGTCACAATAAAAATATGTAAGGGGCGTGGTTAACTTTGGATCTGCAGATATCTTTATTATGAGGAATTTAAAAAAAGGGTTATTAGAGTGATCGGTTATGACGTCATAGTGACTAACGTTATATTTATCTTGACGTCATTTTATTGTGGTAAAACGTTTTATTTCCTGCCTTTGGAACAGGACTGCATCACGTGACGGCGAACCCCATTGTCCCACGAAGGAGCCTCGAAAAACATAAGTAAGAGCGGATGCGCGGGGAGAGCTAGAATCTCTGATTTGACTAGCAGTATACGCCGTGAATGTCCGAAATTCACAGACGATACACACAATTTTCAGCACTGTATGCATAGCATTAATGTCTAACAGCCACACCACCGAGTACGACAAGTCTGAACTCTTAAGTGAAATTCTCTAGGTATGCATGTATTTGGGTTGTTTTTGTTTTTGTTTTGGGGGGGGGGGGTTTGGGGGGGGGTGTTTCGTTTTGTTTTGTTTATATTTTTTGGTTTTGTTTTTTGATTGTTTTTGATTTTTTTGGTTTTTTTTTCTTTTGTTTTTAAATGTTTGCCAAGAGTTACTTTTTATATAAATATAAGCAATCTTTCTCAATACATACAT
Source organism: Pteria penguin (assembly GCA_035048485.1). NCBI lineage: Eukaryota > Metazoa > Mollusca > Bivalvia > Pterioida > Pteriidae > Pteria > Pteria penguin. Next base: position 41,737,190 of record CM068591.1, on the reverse strand, counting down.
TTTGCTTTTGTACAATATAAACGCTGTTTCTTAAAATAATCATTGTATTATGTAAACAACGTTTCTCAAAGGCATACATTATGGTTTTGTATAATATTAACGATGTTTCTCAAGGACATATATTTTGGTATAATGTAAACAATGTAATGATAGCAAATGCTGTTATGAGACTCGGCAACACAAACATCTACCCAAGATGCATGTTCTTACGCGTGGTTCTAAACTACATATAGATAATATAAATTTATACTTAAATAAAATAAACAAAAGAGTCATTTTTATGAAGTTTTAATTTTACAAATCAGGAAAATAAAGCGGCTCGAGGCGACATGGCAAAAACAAATTAAAAGAAAAAACACACTCTTTTTCACATTCTTTTTTTTTTTTTTTTTGGAGATTTGAGTATCATGCTTCCCCTTGGAAGACAGAGATTTTTTTATTACATGAAACATTTTAAATATAAAGTACTTCTTTCATAATCTGAAAGTTGCAGATTTTCATGACTGCTAAAACAAAAGTTATGAAATTTCACTTTTTACGACTGTTATTCTTACTACCTACCTTTAACAAAGGGACATACATGTAAAAGCATTATGTACAACTGTCATGTTTATATTCTGACATTGGAATGTCTAGAGAGAAGTGTGCCTTGCAATACGTCTCCTAAAACGCGCAGTGTAGTGGGAAAATGGAGCCATTCATAAATATGTACATGGTAAATAAAATTCTAAGATACCAAATGCATTTGTAACACTACAATGAATGTATGCATCATTGTATACATCATCGTTCATTGCATCTGATAAAGACAAAGTGGATGAAAATTTGTGAAAAGAGTATGCGGTCTTTATATTTACCTAAACTAGAAAAATCCTTTGATTTGGTGTTAGAAATATTAGGATAAATGCCTGATTTACTAGAATAAATTACTTAACTAACTTAAATATTGTAGTATTTTTAATATAATGTGTGCGTTACTCGGATAATTTCTCGCAAGACAGAATCAGTGGAGAGACGATCTCTAGGATTTATAATGTAACGGTTTTCTGCAGATAAGCAACAACCGCCGCTAATAAAGCCAATGGAAATATTCAAATTATATTGTTCAATTGCGGATACAAGATTTTCGGAAAGAGGGGCCCGCTTGTGAAAGTCAAGTATTAGCCAAATTATTCAGACGTTTTTGATGCCAAATTACTCATATTACTTAAGGTTTTTTTTTTCAAGTTTATCACCTATACATATCTTGTAAATTTGTGACCAGAACAGTGGAACCCCGGGCCCCTGCACCCTCCCCTCCCTAACTCCACCAGTGGTCTAGTTTGTTTATTGATTTATATCATGTCCACCATATTCAGTCATATAGTGACTGCACCTGCCTGCAACATTGAAAAGGAAGTCTAAGCCCCATTACATGTAGCGAGGGATCCACACAGCTTATTATTATTATTATTAGTAGTAGTAGTAGTATCATCATTTTATCATCATCATCATCATCATCATCATCATCATCATCATCATCATCATCATCATCATCATTATCACCATCATCATCATCATCATCATCATCATCATCATCACCATCATCATCATCATCATCATCATCATCATCATCATCATCATCATCATCATCATCATCATCACCACCACCACCATTATCATCATCGCTGTTGTTGTTACTTTTTTTCGAAATTTGCATTCATTTTAGAGCATACAATTTTCTGAAGTTCAAAATTTACGATTTGTCGTCAGCCCTTCAGTAAAACAAGCACCATTTATTGAAATACTCCGACCACATAGTACGTTTAGATAATTGATAACTGATTGATAACATCCGAAATGTTTTGATTTACATTAAACATAACACAGGATGTTTTTCAATAACTTTATTTACTTAAACGACCACAGTTTGAATTATTTATTGGTGCCATACACCACGTGTTTGTGGTTGAAGACAAACGTTTATTCAGAAGTTTTTGTGAGAAAATTAATTCACATTGCACATACTTGTAACACCACGGATGTAAAACGGTGTAAAGACCCAGACAACGAGCAAAAAGTTGGTAAATTATACCGACATTTCTTAATTAATACGGACATTTGTTGATTAATATTCTAGAGCATAACATCAATTTGTAAGTAATTACAAAGAATTGAACTCCTGGCATTATATCAGACTGCACCACGCCCAGACAGATGTTACCTATTACAAAATCAGTAGAGTAGATTACGAGATATGGGATCATAAGTGCTGACATTCCTATCAAAATTTTGAATTATGATGATCAAGATAAATTTTTATGTTATTTAATATAATATACTGTAAACACATTTAATTTGCCATGACTTTATTTTTGCCTTATTATTTCGCGTTGACTTTATTTTCGCCTTATTATTCCCACTGACTTTTGAATTACATGTATGATGATCACGATAAAGTTTTATGTTATTTAGTTTAATATACTGTAAACTCATTTAATTTGCCATGACTTTATTGTCGCCTTATTATTTGGCATGACTGTATTTTCGCTTCACTATTTGTCATGACTTCATTTTCACCTTATTATTCGCGATGACTTTAATTTTGCTTCACTATACGTCATGATTTTGTTTTCGCTTCACTATTTCCAATGATGTTATTTTCGCCATACTATTTGCCATGACTTTAGTTTCGCCTTAGTATTCGCTATTGCTTTATTTTCGCTTCTCTTTTCGCCATGATTTTGTTTTCGCTTTACAATTCGCAAAAATAAAGTCTCTATACTTTTGATTTCACAGTTTTGAATTAAAATGTACATGAGGTTTTGGTGAAAAATGTGTCATCTATGTGTTTAAAGTAAGATAATTGTGAAATAGAGGAGATTTGCAGTTCTGTGAACACTGAAATACTAAAGTAAGTACTAATGATAATGAAAGTTAAAAATATTTAGGCTAATATTTGACTTTCATATAATAAAATTTAAGAAAATATAGTTAGGCTAATATTTAACTTTCACATGTGCGGCCCCCTTTTCGTAAATCCTGGATCCACCACTGTATCTCTATCTACAAAGATTGCTTGATCAATGTTTACCTGTTACTGCACCCCATGACGTTATACATGTAAATAACTTCAAACAGCAACTGAATAAGTTACTGGGGCGAAACTGGTATATCAATAGTGGTCCCAAAACCTTTGGGTGCAAAACTGAACCAGAAAATGCTCTACCGAGTATATGTATGATCAAACTCACGGCGGAAGGGGACAGCAACACCCCCCCCCCCTTACCTATCCACTCCAAATCTGCTGCTTAAATCTAAAAATCGTTCATATCATAGCTTAAATATTGTAGTACAAGGCCTACAACGTGTGCCAGGTGGTCAATGAACTCCCGAATGTGCAGACGTCTATTTATCAGTGACAAGATAGCTAAAGTTTCCGGGGTGTTTTAAAGGTCAATGAACCTGTAAATTACATTTCCCTGTGATGTAGACAGCTTAGTCGAGGACTTGAAAGAGTCAGTCTGAAGATCTACACTATATGTGTCATTTTATAACATGATCCGAAGATTCCCCATTTCTTTCTTTTTTCTTTTTTTGTTTTTTTTTTCTTTCTAGTCAAAATAACGTGAAAATATTTATGGTGAAAAGTCCGTCTCAGATGACTGTTCTTTCAGAATGTGCTTTAAGGTCTTTCTATACGGTGTTTGCTTGCAAATGTTTACAAGTCTGTCTGATTTTGATAGAAATGAAGACTGATGCCATATCATATATCAAAATATCAGTCTTTTTTACGATAAAGTAGCAACTCAGAGATACCCTGTAACATGTACAGGGAAGAACTTGAAAAATTAGTCTGAATTACCTCACAATTTTTCAAAAACTCCAGAGAGACAGAATTGCTTGTTTGTCTATGCAACATACATGTAATGCAAATGCATCCTTCAGGGTATGTGCAGGCTGAGCTATCATTGAATTTTTACAGAAGTAACGCATAAAGTCACATTGAAACAATTTGCAAAACCATGAGGGTGAATTGAAAGCGAAAGTAGACTCTGATCTTGCAAGTTGGTTTAAAGTGGTTATTATTATTATGTTATTCCTTTGAAGATTCAATCATAGCTCAGCTTGTATGGATAATTAAGGACACATTTACACTACATTGTGATACAAGCAATTCTGAACTCTGTAAATTTTTGGAAAATTGTGAGGTAATTCAGACTAATTTTTCAGGTTTTTGTCTAGACATGTTATCTCTGAATTGCTACCTTGTAATATTCATATTCTGTAAAGCACGACTGATAATTTAATATATATATTATGACATTAGTCTTCACTGTTATCAAAAGTAGACAGATCTGTGAACATTCGTAAGCAGACACTATAGAAAAAGGACATAAGGCCACATCAAATTTTTTATTATTTCTTCAAGAGCGACCGCGCCTAAAATTGCCAGTTTCAATATTAATATTAAAAAAAAAACCGCATGAATTTTCCAATCGAACGCCAAGAGCTATTTTTCCTTCTTTTTCCTTCCTTAATATGCTTTAAAAAAGATGTCACTGGTCTTCATAAACGACTTAATAGATTACCAAGTCATAATTGTACACCAAATTGATGATGATTTGCGTTTAAAGGCTTCAAATGGAGACATCTTTATTGCCTAAGGTATCGATATTTTCAAAACGAGGCAGATCTTATAAATATTTCATAACTTCCGTAATTCTATAGGTCCTTATTTTGTCAAACTTTTGTAATTTCAACTTCATTTTGAAAATTAATTTAATTTATTTTTGCGCCCGCTCGCCCCTTAAAATTATCAAATATGTCTGAAGAACTAATAACTAATTTGGTGTGGCCTAAGTATGATTTGTTTTATCCATCCACAAAGACGGGAAACAACATGTGACAATTTGGCGCCTATTTCAAAATTGAATATTCACCACAACAATAATTTTCAAATCAATGATAAGAAAGTATTGTCCTTATGGTAAAATGTTAAATCTTCCAGCAAAAATTCAACAACAGTATCTTCGTTTTATTCAACCAGACACCAAACTGTTCATCAATCCCTTCTCTTTCTACATTTCACTAGTTTGTCAAAGGATATTCTACCTTAATTCTGAGAAAATCTTGCTGGAAGGGGCTACTCCTGGTCATGTAAAAATTCCCTTTGTTTGCAACAAGACTTTTTTAAACATAGAACTAAACATTAAGGTAATGGTATTGAAATTTAAGATTTTGAAACAGTAATGCCAGTGCTAATCCATAAATAACAATAATTCATTTTTTCTTATTTTATCTAATCAAAGCACACGATATACAGAAAACAGATCTTTTTTACTCCATAGCAGCCAAATAAATTCCACATAACCCTGGTTTAACCAATAAACACACATACCCTATACGCACTTCATGATTTGTTACCTGCTGATGTACAGGCTAATATAATGCTGTGGTATAAGAGCACCTTACTTGCTGGTGTACAGCTAACATAATGCTGTCATATAAGAACACCTTACCTGCCGGTGTACAGGCTAATATAATGCTGTCATATAAGCGCACCTTACCTGCTGGTGTACAGGCTAATATAATGCTGTGATATAAGAGCACCTTACCTGCTGGTGTACAGGCTAATATAATGCTGTCATATAAGAGCACCTTACCTGCTGGTGTACAGGCTAATATAATGCTGTCATATAAGAGCACCTTACCTGCTGGTGTACAGGCTAATATATCGGACTCGTTCGCTCCTTTTTTCCTACAAAGACCTTGTAGTTGTCTGACTTCCATCTTAAACAAAAATTGACAACAATTTATATCAACTTATTGGGAGAGACAATAGATATACTATATAACAATTACTAGAGAATGTGTATTGCTTACATTTCTTGCAATTTTCCTAAGAAATGAATACATTTTCGGCGTATATGTCTTCACCTTGTAGGTAGGTAGGTAAATAAATAGACAGGTCGGTCGGTAGGTAGGTAGGTAGATCGATCGATTGATCGTCGGATGGACGGACGACGGATAGATAGGTGGATGGATAGATGGGAGTGAGGGACGGACGAATGGTTAGATATATTAATGGACGGCCTGGACTGCCCTGTGGTACATTGTTGTTAGCGCCATAGTCATGTGACACCTGTTATTTTCGTATTCTACATTATACGAAGGATAGGCTACTTATGGGATTCGATAAAGCAAAAGCATTTCGTCTGTTGAACATGCTAATAGGAATAGAAAATACGAAACTGCATGCGAGATAACATACACGTACACAAAAGTAAAAGATTATGAGCCCGTAACGGGCTGTTCCGGAGGTGTCCAACTTAACCACAACAAAAGCGTCATGCTATCATACAACGGAAATACACAACGCACAATTCAGTGTTCCTACATTCAAATAGCGACATGTATATATGTCTCTGATTCAAAAAAAAGTATTCTGACGAAGTCGGCGTGACGTCATTGTCTCTTTCGGTATACGTAGATACCCGAGGAGTTTGGCCATGCCATTTGGGGGTAAAACTCGGGGTTTATCGTTAGCGTTAATACAGCTGTCATGTTCTAATTTTTGAATTTACTTGGGGGTGGTAAATATTGTCATGTTCTAATTTTTGTATTTACCATCCCCCGAGTAAATTAAAAATTTAGAACATGACACAGCTTTAAGCTTTTCTGTATCGCTTTTAAAGGGAATTTTTTATAAAATATGATAGGAAATGTGTAAAACATGTAATCAAAAATTAGTTGTTTGAATGATAAAATATTTTGATTATTCCTTTTTACCAAAATTCCTCCCGGAATACGCATTGTCCTCTATGATAACGTCCGATGCTTTACCCCAAATGTTCCGAATGCTCATTATCAAATACCCGGATGTCCGACTTCGAGAATCCACATTATGGTTTGTTGAGCTGTCAGTCAGTCGGTCTGTCCGTAACACAACTCATAAAGTCTCGCGAGACTTACAGACCCATAAACTGCGTCTTGACTGTATAGTACATGTTATAATGCTGAATAGATTCATTCCTCTATCTAATCTCATTAAAATATCCTCTTCGAGGTCGTTATAATTAGATTAGTATATAGAACCCGAAATTATACATACTCTGTATTGCTCGAGTTTGCTTTTGATCAGTTTTTCTCGTTTCAGTGTCCGTCTATATTGCTGTTTGATGACTTTGAGTATGACCAGATCTTTTTCTTGTATGACAAGGACAAAGCCTGAAGCACAAATGTATATGTATTTATGTTATAAAGATAAAAAACAATGGCTGTAGAGATAACACTGAATTACTTAGACAAACGTAAAAAGGAAAGCAAAGAAAGAAATTACAATAAAGAAAAAGGAGAGAGAATCAAACAAACAAAACAAAAGTCAGACAGAAAGAAGAAGAAGAAGAAGAAGAAGAAGAAGAAGAAGAAGTCGAAAGAAAGAAAGAAAAGAAAGAAAGAAAGAAAGAAAAGAAAATTACAGACTTAATACTGTCTTTGGTAACTTTGATATTCCGGATCAAAAGTGATCACATGACAAAAGTGATCACATGGCAATCCGGAGTATCAAAAGTTATCAAATGACAATACAAATAATGTTGTGAAAAAAACAGATAACATTAATATTGGACACCAACTTTTAAATGCTATCTTTAAGATTTCAAAAAATATAATGATTCTTTTTCTTTATTTCTTTTCTCTTAATTCTTTAATCTCAATTCTCTGACGATATTTGAGGGAAAACCTATTGTTTATATCAACAAAGTGGCATTTATTCAGATTTTCTAAAGTCAATAAATACCAGACTGTAAGTAAGAGTGTGACGATTTGGTTTTGAATACATCTATAAAATCACCACCACCTCCATAGCACACAGAGGGAGGAATTCCTTCTCCTTTAGTCTTATATTTCATCACCCATAAATACATATTCTGACTCTTCTGAGGACAATATCCTCACATTAGATGACAAGAAATTTTATAAGTTAAAACCGCATTTCTCCTTATTATAAAATTTTTAAGAAGGTAGAGCTTTCTTTCTTTTTTAACAAGCCTACTTCTGGCTCAAGTCAAATGCTTTTTTCTTCAAATTCATAAATTTCAAGGAAGCAAGATCCTCGTCTATCACAATGGATCTGACATCCTTATGGGAATGTGCTGGAATAAAGCTTGTGAACCCACACATAGTTTTACGACCATGAATGACACTCGACACTTTATTTTACATATTCTCTTCTAAATTTAATCTTCTGTCGTCTGCCTATTTCCTGCTCCTTTGACAGGTGGCGCTCACCTTTAGTAACAAGCCACTTGACAACACCTTATATAAATTAACAGTCTTTTCCATTATATAGAATTCAGATGCATCAACATGTCCAATTTACTTGATAGCTCATCTGTTAGCGGTTTGAACCTCGAATTATGATTAATGTATTAATTAGGACAGTGCTGTGTAATGACATGGATTTATAGGTCAAATGTAAATCGTAAAATGTGTAGAAATATAAACGGAAAAGTGTTTAGAGATTCAAGCATTCAAATCAAGTCAAAACATCTTAAGTCGTAAATCAGAATAAAAACAAAATTATTAAGATGAAATAAGAATAAATAATGAATTTTCTTACATGGAATATGTATGTCATCTGCGAAGGAAGTTAAAAAGAGGTCTAGAGATGAGACAGACATGATGAACGAACAGACAAAAGTGTGGACAGACAGACAGACAAAAGTGATTCTACGACGGTCATGTCTTCTTTGAAAAATGACTCGTGAAATTGCATGAAAATAAAGTCTTTGCGTATCAAATAGTTCGGTGGCGAATCCAGGACCCCCCCCCCCCCACCCAAAAAAGGGGGGGGGGGAGGGGGGGGCACCTGTGAAAGTTAAGTATTAGCAAATTACTCAGCCATTTTGGGTTTCAAATCCGGAATTTTACTCATATTGTTTGAACTTTTTCAAACTTAACACCTAAATATGCCTCGCAAATTTGTGGCGAAAAAAAGGGAGGGGGTGTACCACCCCTCTAAATCCGCCACTGTAGTTTCACGGTAAAAGAAAATCTACTATGAGTAACACACTATGGTAATCTGACAACACTAACATTGTACTTGAACCCGGAACCTACCGCACTTGTCCCGAGCTCTTCAACCTCTAAACCACACGGGTTTGATGACGTTACTTACTGTTTACAATCCTGATGACTCGCCAGGGGAGAATAATGATGAGAATAGTGACAGCCTCCGTTCCGGGTTTGGCCCAGATCCCCTCATAAAATGCCACATCTAATATCCAAGATACAGTCACTACAAATGCATCGAATACCTAGTGGAAATGTTTAAAGAAAATAAGATTTAGTTTATTTCTTTCTATTATGTAAGTTTCAATGCTGTGATTTACTCAAATTTCGCGTGACATTATTTTCGCTATGATTTCACTTTTAAATTATTAGCGAGACAAAATTTTCGCGGGGACTCAAACACATCTTATGTTTAATGATCGAATCAGAGGAGGGAGAGGTTTACTTTCGCGTAGAGTATACTGTCAAACTAACACGAAAATAAAGTCCTCGCGAATTAAAGGTGATTGACAGTATAACAGAATTTGATGTGTTTGAAAGTTTTGAATAGATATGCGGGTTTATCAATTTATTCAACGCTATGACAACATTAGGAAATAATAATTTGTTGGTGATTTCGGAGCAGAATTTTAATTTGATAATCCCACCTCAAGGGTCAAAGGTCAAACAGAATAAGACAAATATCGAATGCTATTTATAGTATCACTAAATATACATCGTCTAATAGTAGATATGAATATGTCATCTTACCTCCAGTCTATGATGCAAAAACTTACTGCCCATTGCAAATATCTTCATAAAAGTCTGAAATATTAATAAATATTTTATATGAATCGTGAGAAGTTTTCTACTCGATATAAGTTCGTTATCTATAAGTGTGTCAGTAGGTGATATCATTATGTTCATATGCAAATGATCATATCTAATAACATGTATTGCATAATCAAGGCATCACGTAATAGAATTATTTGGTGCAGTCTTCTCTCCCTGGCCTCTTAAACTGCATTTTCCTGTCAACGTTTATGATGTACGAATTTTCATGGGTTAATGATTGAGAAGAAACTGAGACATGCAAATACGTGATAACATGCCGCAAATTTTAATTTGTGTAAATGCGCGATAGGAATACATGTCAATGTGAAAAAACGGATCTCGAGAACACGTTGGGTCGAGCACCAGTGGATCCCTGCACGAATCAGTTTTCTTGCCCAAATTTAAAGCTTGGTTTCGAAATCTTGGATATGTTTACAAGTTTCTTGTAACTATGAGCACTGGATTGGCGGTGTAGATGACGATGTCGGTTCGATTCCTTAACCCCCGAAAAGTCGTAAACCCCCTACTTTCACATGATAAATTAATGCAAAATTGATAAAAGCAACGCAAACTTTATAAACCCCAATTCAGATCAATTTTATTGTGGGATGTACTTTTGGAGGCATATATATATCGGTTACAGAGATGATTGCAGGAATTGATGTTCCTGAGTGAAATGGCGGGAAATATGAAAGAAATTGTTAGCCGAAAGGGATTCTTACCTCAAACACCAGTATAGAAAGTATGACCATGCTCCCGAGGTGGAATGCGTGCGTTAGGTGTTCATTCAAAGTGTGATCAACGTGACCTAGGCCGGAAACCGAGGATCCCGAGGCACGTTTACTACGTCGGTGGAATGTTTGTTGAAGATGCCCAACTATTCCATTCACCACATCCCCTATGTCACTAACAGCACTGCTTGCAATTCGGTGAGCCACGTGATCGGTATGAGTTCCGGTCATGTGACTATCATGTGACCCATTGTAACATGGAAGTGTTTTGACTTCTTCCAAGACATCTGAAAGGGTAGGCTCATGGCCATGCGTGGTATGATTTGATAGAGGACATATCTTCAAAATAACTTGCTTTGCTTCCGCCTGTATTGTGTCACTTGCATGTTGCTTTTCTAGATTTTATTAAATGAAAAAGAAAATATATATTGATATGAAGAAAGACATGCAGTACCATTCAATTTTAACAATGGCATACAGCAATCGAATAAAATAAATTATAAAAAACAAAAAAAAAATGTTTTTTTTTTCAAATTTTATGACAAATCTAAATATAAAGACTTAACTTGATTACTAAAGTTCATCCTTATTTTAGACTATACTCGATGACTTTATTGTTAACGGTCATCCTCATTTCAGACTATACTCGATGATTTTATCGGTAACGGTCATCCTCATTTTAGACTATACTCGATGCCTTTACAGTTAAAGCTCGTACACATTGGCTTTAGGTCATCATTTTAGACTATACTCGATGACATAATAACAGTACCTGACATTATAAGGATGTCACATATGATTTGGCCGAGGACACAAGCGGCATCCAAAGCGCTGAGTACACATACAGCTATCAGTATCACATGGGTATGGAGAAGCTGCGAAAGTCGTTTACGACATCTGAAATATAGGAATTGTTATGTGTTCAATCAATAAAACTCTTTCTTTTTTTTTACTTATTTTATCAATGTTTATTTTATCTGTGGTATTGTTTGTTTATTCTATTATGGTTAACGCCACACAGATTTTATTCACTGATATAGTGACGTCATCTGCCAGGTGCTTGGTCACTGATGTGGGCACTTACACGATCTCTCACTGTTTTATGCAAGTCCATTTTATGGATCTGAATTCCTGCTGAAATGCATCAGGCAGGTGTCGTCACTATATAAGTGACATGGTCTTTTGACATAAACCAAGAAACAACTACCAAACTGCCTCCTACCCCCGAATTATTATTGTCACTGCTGAATAGGACATGAAAAGAATAATTAAACCTACATGATGGTAGTCAGTGTACAGTGGTAGTGGACACTGGTCAGTGTACAGTGGTAGTGGACACTAGTCAGTGTACAGTGGTAGTAGACACTAGTCAGTGTACAGTGGTAGTGGACACTAGTCAGTGTACAGTGGTAATGAACACTGGAGTACCCTGAGAATCATTCGGCACGCCCGGACCAGGGATTGAATACAATATCGACTAAGTACTGTAGAAACACCCACGGATAAAAATGAAAACCAAACAAACAAATAATACAACCAAACAAAAACAAAAAGAAAAAAAACAAAAACAAAAACAAACATCCCCACCCCCCCCCCCAAAAAAACAAAAAAAAAAACATACAAAAAAAACCCAAAAAAACCCCCCCAAAAATGAAAACAAAAATGAAAAAAAAAAAACAAAAACAAAAACAAAAACAAAAAAAGAAAAAACAAAAACAAAAAACAAAAGAAAAAAAAAAAACACAAACAAACAAAACCCACACCATAAGAAAGCAACATCACATACACTAAAACACTGCTTTATATGTCCGAAAGAGGAACGAAATCTATATTCAAGAAGTGATCGAAAAATGATCATGAACAGTCCGGTAATAGGAAACCTTAGATGTGTCAAACTGGACACTATGTTCCTTTCAAGATATAATGTATATATATTGCAGTTGCAAGTAAATGTTACATTCTACTTATCGAGTATTATGATTAAAATCATGGTCATTTTCCATGAAAAGACCGCTTGCTTGTAAACGTCACTTTTTAAATTTTTCTTACAAAATAAGATTGATTGATTGATTGATTGATTTTTGTTTTACGTCACACCACGAATATTTCACGTATATGGTGACGGCATCTGCCTGATGCGGGGCATACAAATTTTGACCTTTGCAACGGACCCACCCGAAGCAGTGAGGGATCTTTAACGTGCCATGCATACCACGACACGGGGCCTCGGTTTTTACTGTCTCATCCGAAAGACATGACACCGGCATGACCAGAGCGGGACTCGAACCCCGGCCTCCCGATCAGGAGTCCGACGCGATACCACTAGGCCACGCCGGCTTTACAAAATAAGATCTTTGTACGAATATCCCAGGCAAACCGAATTGTTTAACAGTATATTATATTCCGTTTTATTTCTTGTTTCAGTATTGAATAAATCTGTCTCTAATACTAATACTGAAAAATTTGAAATTTGTATAATTAGGCCAAACAAATGTTTGTACTAGTAGTACTTGACTGGAAAAAAACCCCAAGTACTTCCAGGTGCTTTCCCTACATTTACCGACCTCTCCGAGTGACGGAATTTAAAGGATATTTCATTATTTATTACTGTTTTTCCATTTACAAACGAATAAAATCACCGAATATTTTTTACATAAAAACGTAGCGTTCTCATTTTTCATATATACATAAACATTGCTTACAGGAAATTTAAATTACCAATTTGCATATCCATTAACATTTTTATCACAATTGTATTGTAATACGATTTATATCAAAACATGTTTACAAATGTGGTATACAACTATTTGACCTCCAAAATTAGGCATAATAATGTACATGCGGCATGTGCGATTCAGAAAAATAAAAACCGGGTTTAGAAGACCGTAATCAACTCTTCTTACTATATGTACATCTGTAAACATTTTTGATTAAAAAGGCCAACTGTGCGGACCCAATTTAAAATAATGATGTTTTCCACTCTAAATAAATTTTCCTGTGAGGGTTGTGCCAACCACTTCGATTGTTGTATACAACAAACTCATAAATTAATGAATAAATAGATATATAGATAAATAATTTTCACACACATGTAGAAACAATTTCCCCCTTATGTTTTTCCTTTTATCTTTTTTGTGTTTGTTTGTTTGTTAATTTAATTTATTTTTGTTTTACATGTATTTTTCTTTCTTTTTCCTGTATCAAGACAATATATATATATATATATATATATATATATATATATATATATATATATATATATATATATATATATATATATATATTTTACAGACTATGGGATCGCTGATGAATTCTTCACGACGGGCAGGTAACAACTAATCTCCAGGACTCGGTTGTTCAAAACTTGAGCCACTAGTTAAAGATTAAAACCAATTGTTTCAATTCAGTATCTGTATACTAAGATTACATACATATTCAAATTATATGCTACATATCAGTATAAATAATTCAACTGAACGTTATTTCATTTCAATGAAGGAGTAAGATGAGTTTTAATCACTGGTTAGCCTAACCGCCGATTTAAGTTTTGAACAACTGGCTCCAGCTTTCAGTATCCATTCCAACCATATGTGGTTCAGTGGATGAGGTGCTTGGCTCGTGACCTAAAGGTCCTGGGTTCGACTCCTGCCATGATCAGTCCTGTTTTTCGAATGAGACAGTAAAAACCGAGGTCCCGTGTAATGGTAGGCGTGACATGCAAAAGGTTCCTTACTGCTTCGCATGGATCCGTTGCAAAGGTATAAATTTCTATGCAAATGCATCAGGCAGATGCCGTCACCATATACGTGAAATAGTCGTGGAGTGACTTAAAATAAAAACAATTAATCAATACCCATCTCCGATTAAGTCGTCTCCGCATTTACTTCTCGTGACGTGCACTGGGCACAACTAGCATGTTCATGTATCCTGAGAGATTCGATCCCGTGACCTACGATTAAGAGGCCGACTCTTCAATGTCCACCAGAGCACACCAGAAGTAAGGTGTTGCACTATTTTGACACCCATTTGTCAGATGTTATATCAACATCATGAAAAAAAAATAGTTAAATCAAATATTCTGCCAAAGCGACGGTTCAGTTATGTGGCATGTCAATTTAATAGACCTTTTTTCCGATTTTATTGCACAGTATCTGACAAACGAAGATTTGTCGCGTAGATTTGCGACATATTACTATGAAGTCACAATCCAAGCGTTAACGTCCTAACGGAAAGTCCGGCAAATACTGAATTGTCCGATATAAAGCGCCTTCTATAATTATATAATCATTTTAGATCGGAAAAAAATTGTTATCTGATATATCGACATAATTATCTGACATGTCCACATAGGTATCTGACATGTCCACATGATTATTTGACATGTCTACATAACTATCTGACATGTCGATATAACTGTTTGACATGTTGACATAACTATCTAACATGTCCACATAACTATCTGAGATGTCCACATAGCTACCTGACAATGACATGTCCACATAACTATCTAACATGTCCACATAGATATCTGAGATGTCGACATAGCTATCTGACAATGACATGTCTGCATAACTATCTGACATGTCCACATGACTATCTAACGTATCGACATAAGTATATCTGTCAAGTCGATATAACTATCTGACATGTCGACATAATTATTTGAAAGGTCGACATATTTATCTGACGTCGACATAGCTATCTGACATGTCGACATAACTATGTGACATGTCGACATATTTATCTGTTATGTCGACATAATCTATCTGACAAGTGGATGGCAGAAATATGTTTCTACACAGAAAACTGAACAAAGCAAAATTATGACAGTTAACACAGGTCAGCAGGAATGAGGAGAGCCAGGGGGAAGCAATCCCTCCTCCCTCCCCCCCCCCCCCGCACTATTTTGGCCGATCATGAAGAGATTTTTATTTTCAAGTTATGAAACGAAATTCAGGGTTTGCTCCCCCTTTCTCCCTCAGGCAAACCTCATAGTGCATGGCAAGAAAAAATCCTTCGTACTAATAAAAAAAATGTCGTATGCATAACATCAAAATAAAGGCGTCACAGACTATCACTTTGCACGCAATAAAACCTGATTTCAAGCATATTTTCTCGTTAATTAAACTAATTAAATTAAACATGCCCTTAATACTACGTCAATCCATCAATAGGATGAATTCTTCGTTCGATAGCAGACGTCAATTGACGGTTGTCGGTTGTCGTAATTGCGTTTGATGAATATGCGCCATGTTGGCAGCTGCCAAGTACAGAGTATATATATGACATGGAACCTCTCTTAAATAAAACTCCGCTTTCATTCGACATAAATCAATAGTATAATAATATCAAATTAAAAATACAGGTCGATTGTGAAAATCGACAATGTTTATGACTAAATGAACATGCGCAATAACACGTCCCGTCCATGATCCATGTCACCTCTCTCTTTCTCTCTGTACGACCTCCATATAGGTCACTACCTCGATTAAAATACTAACGAAATAACAAAAAATGATAATAATAAAGTAAAATAAAATGAAATAAATGAATGAATAAATAAATAAATAAATAAGTAAATAAATAAATAAATAAATAATGAATAAATAAATTGATTAATTGATTTATTATTATTATTATTATTAACAATAATAATAATAATAATAAGAAGAAGAAGAAGAAGAAGAAGAAGAAGAAGAAGAAGAAGAAGAAGAAGAAGAAGTAGAAGAAGAAGAAGAAGAAGAAGAAGAAGAAGAACAAGAAGAAAAAGAAGAAAAAGCAGAACAGAAAAACTTCTAAGGAAAAATCCTTCATTTAATATTTGTGAAGACTTAGTCATGACGTCTATAATCCAGTCTAACCATGTTTAGCCATCAATTTCAGGGCAAAATAATTAATGTTCCTATCATAAACATCTAACAAAACGTATAAATATATTAATATAGAGGGGTTTTTATATAATGATTCTGCACATACATAAGCAAGAATTTCCCTTCCCGAATTTCCTCCAATTAATGACTTGCTGTCATACCACCGCAAAACATTACTTGATGGATGATGTCGAAAGTACCACAATAAATAATTATTCATAATATTAATTTGCATTACTATGGTTAGAGCCAATACTTCTAAAACACTAGGTCTTTCAACTTTGAATATATACTGACTTTCAATTAATAGTGTTTCTTCAATGCGTAAACACACGGAAATTAATTCATATCATTTCCCGAATGTTGAAATTTGCAGAAATGTCAAATTTTCGAGAAAAACCTAAAACAATATTTTATTTGCTGAAACTTTGATAAAACACTTATCTATATGATACCCTTGCTATAATTCGAAAACTTACCGAAATCTGCAAAGTCTTCTTATTTCCGCAAAGCGAACACATACTAAAACGGTTTTTCTATATGCATAATTCTGATGAATTGTAAATAAATATTAGAACATATTTACGTTATAATTTTGTGCACCCGATGTGCATTTCGTCAACTTACGTCTCTTCAGTGATGCTCAAGATAGCAATTCTGATAATATGTAAATATTAGAAGAGCAGAAATAAATATCAAGAAAAATGTAGCCATTGCATGAGGGAGATACATGTACTCCTTAGTAAGGGTATTAAGTTACCAGGTTTCAATACCATCGACACATAATTATAGGAAATTCTGTATTAAGATTGACATTTGCTGAAGGTTTGTAGAAATATATCGACGACTTTTACGAAAATTTCAAATTATTTCCGTCCTACTGAAACTTGCGTAAATTCTACCTTTTTGGTCCAGTGGTGATAATTACATACAAGACCATAAATTCAATACATCATTTGTGTATGCTCAAAAATAATGGCTTTAGACCAAATGGTAGAGCAAAATAATTACCAACACCACGATATGTTAGGAAAAGCCATCAAACATATCGTGGGTTGAAATTTTACCACCTCTTTGATTATAAACGAAGGGAGCAAGTTGGTGCAGTTGTAATGCACCGGACTTCAAATCTGAGGACCCGGGCTCGATTCCGGCTATCGGCTAGGATTTTGTCTGATGTGTCCTCCATACTCCTCTTTCGGGTGATACAATGTACGGTAGGCATGGCAAAGATCCCTCTCTACTTCTTGTGGATCGCATACAATAAGACAGCATTATGAAGCAATGCCCCAGACAGGTGCCGCCAACATATGAGTGCAATAATTTTGGAGTGACGTAAAGCAATAATAAAACAAACAAAAACAACCTTCCCTTCTTTCCACTATGCGCAGTATGGAATTAAAGAGGGTAGGTCGCATTCGGCTACAAAGACGAGGACTCGGGTTCGATTCAGGCTATCGGCTCGGATTATATTGTGGCGATTTATTCTTTCTGCCTCCCTTTCTGATCTTCAGATGAGACTGTATAAACCGCGGCACGGTGTCACGGTATGAACCGAGGCACCCCGTCGCGATATAAACCGAGGCACGATGTCACGGTATAAACCGAAGTCCTCGTGTAATGACGTATACCGAGTCCCCATGTCGCCGAATAAACCGAGGCACGATGTCACGGTATGAACCGAAGTCCTCGTGTCATGACGTATACCGAGTCCCCATGTCGCCGTATAAACCGAGGCCCCATGTCACAGTATAAACCGAGGCATGGTGTCACAGTATAAACCGAGGCACCGTGTCACAGTATAAACCGAGGCCCCATGTCACAGTATAAACCAAGGCACGGTGTCACAGTATAAACCGAGGCACGGTGTCACAGTATAAACCGAGGCACGGTATCGCAGTATAAACCGAGGCACGGTATCACAGTATAAACCGAGACTCGGTGTCACAGTATAAACCGAGACTCGGTGTCACAGTATAAACCGAGGCACGGTGTCACAGTATAAACCGAGACTCGGTGTCACAGTATAAACCGAGACCCCGGGTCACGATACACGTTGGTACGTTACAGTTCCCTCGCTGTTTTAGTGGGTACGTGGCAGGAGGTTATGAACCAAGCAGACTCGTGCAGACACCATATAAGCAAAACAGTCTGTGTGACGTATCACAGCATCAGTTCAAACCCAAAATATTAATTGATTGATTGATTGATTGATTTTTGTTTTACGTCACACCACGAATATTTCACGTATATGGTGACGGCATCTGCCTGATGCGGGGCATACAAATTTTGACCTTTGCAACGGACCCACTCGAAGCAGTGAGGGATCTTTAACGTGCCATGCATACCACGACACGGGGCCTCGGTTTTTACTGTCTCATCCGAAAGACATGACACCGGCATGACCAGAGCGGGACTCGAACCCCGGCCTCCCGATCAGGAGTCCGACGCGATACCACTAGGCCACGCCGGCTTTCAAAATATTAATAAAACGAAAACTACAATATGCCATATCTTAGAGAGTCCGCATTCCGCTCTAAATTCCTAAATCCGCGCAAGCGTTTTATAGATATGATTTCAAACATGTAATCCCCATCTTCTTTCCCGCCAATTCAACGTCATCACGCTAATTGTTTTCTGGTATGAATGTTCGCTAATATGTGTAAATCTGTACAAAATGTTAAAATTTTTAAGATGCAAACTTTCTAAACCACTGAAATATACCGAAAATCCAACACTAGATTGATTAGATTAGATTGCAGTTTACAGAAAGTGTGCTGAATCATCAACCTACGGCATGTGGCATACGGAAAGTTGCGTAAATTTGATTTTTTTTTTTTTGGTCCAGTTAATATAACTATGATACAGATTCACGCAAGACCATTAATCAATGGGTGTGTCCACAAATTATGTTTCTTCATGGATGTTTAAGACCGAAACTGATGAGATATTAATTTGTAAAATGAAATCATTTTCAAAATATGGGATAAATAGGAAGAGAAGAGGCATAAACCATCTATGAAAGGACGAATTTAGATGTGATAAAGATTCTGTTTAGTTTTTAAATTATTCACAAATTTTATTTATGTAAGTTTTGAAGGATATATCTCATATAAGAGCAGTGGAACTTTAAAAAGGCCGGTGATATCTACGGGTCCCTATGGACCACCATCAGTACAGGATTTTCATTCTGACAAATAAAGGGATTAATTTTTGTGTCTCTGTCCTTGATATTATTAAACACTACATATTAAAAGAAACAGATAAAACACACACACACACACGGACAAATCACAGAGGGGTGTAGTTCTCAATACTCTGTAGGTAATTATGACATTAAGAAAAGTCGTTTCTCTCAATGTTGATTCACGCATGCATCACTATACCTTAGGCGCGGATACATAACTTCTTTTTGGAAGGGCTCCATCTCCGACAAATTTTCCTGTGGGGAAGGGGAATTCAACCATATCTTGGAATGTAAATTTACTATTTCTTTAACATTTTAACAAAGAAATTTCATCAGGTCAAATTTCAAAGTCGACCCTGGACCCTGGTTCAGTCCCTGAGTCCTTGTATAAATCAGTATAAAGATAGCTACATGCCTGGAATCACCATCCCCTAGATCCACCAATTAAAAACATAACGATACGAGATATAAGTTGTGAAATTCTCAATTTTACATCAGGTTGATGTGTTTACAACAATTGAATTGATTTACATTTCAGTCACATTTTCGTTGTCATTGTCAGTGGCTTATTATACATAATCTGACAGTTTTTGGGATGTCGGCATTAATTCAGTGGGTTATTATTAATCGATCAATCAATCAATCAATCAATCAATCAATCAATAACAAATCAATCAGTCAAACAATGACTTCATAATATTCACCGTTTCCTGGATGATAAAACGCATACATATTTATCAAGGAGTTTTGTTTATTGTTTTCATTTATTGATTTATCTTTTTATATATTATTTTAGATTTAATTATTTGATATCTAGGTATTTAAATTATTACCATTATTCTTATTATTAATATATCATCATCATCATCATCATCATCATCATCTCTCCATCATCATCATCACCAACATCATCATCATCATCATTATCATCTCTCCATCATCATCATCACCAACATCATCATCATCATCATTATCATTTCTCCATCATCATCATCACCAACATCATCATCATCATCATTATCATCATCATCCAAAGAAGCAAATCCACTTAAACAAAGGTGAAAATTATAAATTGAAAATAAATTCTATGTGAAAGTAATTGAAATATCACAGCGTAAAAACCGCAGGTCTGAACACATACAATGTATATTATTTACATGAGGGGCAGGCTTGGTGTAGTGGTTAATAAGCGCTTGACTTGCGGCGACGACGATCCGGGTTCGATTGCGCCACTATGTTTAAGAGGTTGGTTACCTCCTGCTTCCATGTCGCGATATAACTGAAAAATTGTTGAAAGCGACGTAAAACACCAATCAACCAAACAACCAAATCTCTTAAATGTCTTTGATGTTACCGCCGTTTTCTATGTACCTGTACATCAATCAATCTATCAATCAATCATTTTTTTTTTCATTTATATCGCGATATGGAAGCAAGCAACCTCTTAAACATAGTAACGCCATCGAACCCTGAACGTCGGCGCCGTAAGTCAAGCGCTTAACCGCTATATCAAGGCTTCCCATTCGGATGAAACAGTGAAAACCGAGGTCCCGTGTGTCATTAGAAACGGCATGTAAAAGATGTATCAGTGCTTCGAGTCTGTGAGATGCATACGTCTAAAGTTTTGTGTATTGTAAGAACTCCTTACCCCCCCCCCCCCCCCCCCAAAATAACTGAACAAATAAATAAATAAATAAATAAATAAATAAATGAATTTTAATAATAGTAATAACAGTAATAATAAATAAATAAATTAATTAATTAAATAAATAGATAAATAAATAAATAAATAGATAAATAAATTAAAGTAGAATAAAATAAAATAAAATAATAATAATAATAATAATAATAATAATGATAATAATAATAATAATAATAATAATAAAACTCCTTTCAAATTACAATCCAAACCAAAACTGCAAAGCCAACTCCCACATTGTTTGGAACAACACGTTTTGGTTCAAATCTTTTTTATATAAATGCTACTCGGTTCCTTCGTGTGTTGGCTTACGTCATGCCAAAATGGCCTCACTTATATAGTGATGTACAGCACAAAACTTCCTCCTACCTGCATGCAGCGGTGACACCCTGCGTCTACCATAACTGCGAGCCTCTTATCTCATAAAATCAGTCGAACTCAGAACCTCTCCACCTCGAGTCGAGCAAGCGACCAGCGGAACCACGGGATCCCCAGTAACGACTAAAGAAAGATAACTCGTGTTATTTACTTTACCTGAAGTTACATTTGGGAACCATGGGATCACCAGTGACGACTAAAGAAAGATAACTCGTGCTATTTACTTTACCTAAAGTTACATTTGTACCCCTTTCACGGCATGCAGGCAATATAATGCCTTACGTTTCCTTAAAACCGTAAAACTCGTAGCATCGATACATACGTAGAGAGTTTCCTACAGGAAGACGATATAGTTCATTCAATATTCTAACTCTCAGTCTAAGTCCCAATTACATGCTACAGAAATCTCATCAAAGTTTGAAAAATACATTTGTAGAAAATACTTTTTATTTCTCTTTGCCACACATCAGACTTTAAGATGGACGGGCTAAACTTCTTACTCTTATTCTTTTCTCATTCTTTCTTCTAACCTGTCTTCCTCATTCATCCTTTTTCCGTCATCTCTTTTCTTACCCTTCAGCCTGTCTATTTTTTATAACCCTTCCCACCCGATCCCGAGTTTTCTCCAATTTACTTTACCAAGTTCACCTCCCTTACTTGGAATTTGCGGTTAGATTTATAATGAAGTAAAGAAGGTCTGTAGTGTAGTAATGAACTAGATATAGAGTTAACCTGAATGTGTCATTTACATTATTTTAGAATGCTATATTTTGCGTAAGAAAACTTTTTTTTAGATAATTCTGTGTAATTTAAACAAATATATAAAATCACAGGGACCCAGTTTGCACAAATAATAACAACAACAACACACACACACACACACACACACACACACACACACATACTTTTTAACGTAATATAAATTGATATTATATGAGTTTTATCATACATCTATAGAAATGAAACTGCATAAATATATATATATATATATATATATCAATTGATGTTTTATGGCCCTCTTTCTTTCTATTTGTTTCTTTTAAACAACCTGTAACTAAGGAAACAGAACTACATGTACTGTTAAAAAGCAAGCTTGTCCCCTCCCAGTTTTCAAAGTAAGTTATCCTGTCATCACATGATGTGCAAGTTTTTGCATTTGATTCGAGAAGTATTTTATGCAAGTGAATTAACCCTCTTACGTTAAGTACTTTGGGATTCGAACGCCTAATTAACAAAAACCGAGGGGCTACTTGGAGTCCAAATACAACACTTTATTCAGAAAGTAGATTTAAATCCTCCAAAAAAAGGGAAGTCCGTGACATAATTAACATGAAGCACTTAAATTACACGATTTTTCGGTCACCTGGCTTTTTTTTTTTTTTTTTCAAATTGACCTTTTTGCCATTTAACCACTTGAAAAGGCCAGGTGGCGGAAAAATGTGTTACATACGACACTACTTTTGTCCACTCGTACAAATGGATATGAGCAGATATTGCACAATTTCCGGCCAACTGGCATTTTTCGAAATGGTCTTTTTGCCAGTTAACCTTTTGAAAATGGCTATGTGGCCAAAAATTTATTGTATACAGGACTTTACTCTACTCATACAATCGGATATGAGTAGTGTCACTTTAAACGGCACTCGAAGTTTGTACAGTTTAATTTATGTTTGAATAGCGTTATAAAAGCAGTACAGCACGTGCACGTGTACTAAGAAGATCGGAGCTGGGTTGTCAACATCAAAGTGATTTACCGCATATAAACATGCAAATACATGTAAACCATACATGTTGGACTTATAGCATGTTGAAAACAGGGTATTCTTACGTAAAAGTTAAATAACACTCAAGCACAGATATGTCCGGTTGCTACGTTTTACTTTTTGATTTACTTTAAGGGGGAAAAGGAGGGGGAGAATGTTGACAAACACAAATTCTTATATTTATTCCAAGATACTCGGATAATAAAACACGGCATGCATGTGTTGCATATTTTTAATGTTGGTATTCGATACTTTTTTTTCATTTCCATGATAACCATTGTAATGGTTGATTTAAGGGGCCAGTAACAGGCCTTTTTCTGGATTTTTTTTTTGTCTGTGGTTGTTGCTGTTTTTATTTTATTTCTTTTTTGTTTTCACACGGTGTCGGCCTTCCTTTTTCACGAGACTATATTTGCCACGAGATTTTCGAAGTCTAAGACTTCTTTCATTTCACGACATTCCCCTTGTTATTAACTTCTCCTCGTCTCGGACCTCTTTTCACGGACCTCATGTCACGGACCTCTTGTCACGGACCTCATGTCACTGACCTCTTGTCACGCACCACTTATCTCGGGCCTCTAATTAACACGGGCTTAAGATTCACGCCCACATTATGCGACACCCTCTTGACAAACCATCTTGTGTTTGAACCAGCAACATTCGTTTCATTCGGCGACATTTCTCGCCGCTCAATATTTACGACAGACTTTAAGGCTTGGGAGCATTAATTATGAAAATATAATCATGTTTTAATTGCTAATATGAAATTTGTACAGGAGAGATTCAGGGAAAAAATGCTCACCAGAGAGTGCTGGCGCTGACAATTCCTTTGTTGAGGAACTTCTGAGACTATATGCAGTGCATCTTGGTGTAAATGTAAAAATTTTAAACAAACAAGAATCGAAATCAAATGACCTGGATTAAACCGTATAAGCGGTGTAATTGCAATATAAGTATGATCTTCAGTGGCGGATTTAGAGGGGGCGACCCCCCCCCCCTTTTCGCAACATATTTACAACTAAAACTCCAGATTCGACACCCAAAATGGCTTATACTTGACTTTCACATGTGCCCCCCCCTTTTCCGCTTTACGGAATTTCTGGATCCACCACTGATCGTTGTACGATAATTTACTTAAGAAAGAAGTGACGATTCTAGCCCAAAGGACTGGGAAAGGTGGGGGGTGGGGGGGGGGGGGGGAGGAAGGTTGATTTAATCTGTCTTTCACTGAAAAGAAAATAATTTTCACTCATTGGAAATAAAATATATAATTTTGTCCTTGACAATCTATAAAATATTTTCAAAAAGCTTTTGCACGCGTCTCTCGACATTTTAGATATCGTTACTACATTTATACCAGTGAGTATTGGGTCTTTTAGCTATACCGAGTTATTTGCCATATTGTGGACGTCAATCATTTCCATGGTGTAAAAATACAGGAAATAAAATAGAAACTGCATGACGTCACAATGGATTGACGTCAGATACCTGCTCATATGGAAAATAACTCTGTATAACGAAAAGACCCTACAATATTATATTGTCGCACATAATGTAGAAATCATCCGATTCAGTTTCATTTTATTGAGGATTCATGTGTTCTCAGGGTAAAGAAATTTCAGCAGGCAATTTGTCTTAAATTACGAATTTCTCCATTGTATTACAATATTTCCAGATAAAATAACTTAAGGATTTGATATTCAGAATGAGTCTTGCCCCGGTTTAATTAAATTTCCTTTATTATTGTTTTTTTAACCAAATTTCAATAAATTCTCCAGTAAATTGCGCGTGACGGTTATAAATCCCATGGTTTTATATATCAAAAATACAAAATCTTTTTCGTAAATACAGTAGGTGTACATGTAACAAGTGCATTCTAAATTTTTTTTTAACTGATTATAAAAAATAAATATCATAGTTTTGTAGCTGGAAATATACCCAACCTTGTAAGATGTGTCTTGAAAATAAATATTCATGGAGGTCTGGACCCCCTGGAATCCGAAAATTTTACGAAAAAAAGGTAATATTTGGGCATTTTTGGGGTTGGACCCCCCTCGTCTAGGAGAAAAATTTACCTTTTTTTGGTTGGACCCCCTCTAACAAAAATTTCTGGATCCGCGCATGAATATTTCTGTGGAACAAGACAAAAATAATCAACCCCTTCCCCTTGCTTCCTCTTTAGTACGCAACCTTTTCAGGTTCTATATATTTTACTAAAATCAGTACACGGCCAGTAGAACTACAATATGATAAAATGTTACCTTTGTGACGTGGTTTTTCTCCGAATTTTAAGCTTTCTTGTCTTCCTTTCATTCCGTCGCAAGATCACGTCATTACCCTCTATCTCGCTTATTTTCCCGTTCGGATTATTTCCACCAAAACCCATACCGTTCTGTTGACATCAAAGGAACTTTTTTAAACACAGAAAGAAGACTTTTCCGACTTATTTCAATGATTTGCTGCAGATTAAAACTGAGGTCGGGTTCCGCATGACAGTAAATAATTGTGTAAATACCTGAACAGTGTAGACGACTTTATGCAGGGCAATAATTCTTTTTGACTGATTTCTCCCGACCCGCTTGTGTATTGAATTTCCAACTTATCTCCAATTAGGGGTTAAATTAAATATTATAAATTTATCACAGAGCACCATAATGTATATTCCCTGAAGTTTCACCTTTGTACGATTCTCAGCCCAGCACATACTTTACACGAAGTACTTTTAATGTTTGCGGTTGGAAGTATTTCATAATGTCATATTTATAAAGAACTTTTAAAAATGTCGGTGCAGGAGATCCCGGTTCGATTCACAGTTTGCGTCATCATGATTAAGAGGTGGTTTATCCATCCTTCAATGTCGAAATATCGCTAAAAAAAAACTGTAGAAAGCTACGTTGAACCCCAATCAACCAACCAACAATTTTGTACAGTTTATTAGGGTTTTAGTGGCATTAATCCTCCATAGGTCAAACCGGATGGGGACTATAGGTTTCCACTCCGTCTGTCTGTCCGTCTATAGGTGACACTTTGGTTTTCCGGACTTTTTCCCGACAGTATTTCCGTCCGTCTGACGGAGGCACTTTGGTTTTCCGGACTTCCGAACTTTTAACAACCTTTAAGGTGTTATAGACTTGAAATTAGTATATCGTTTTGAGTTATAGATCAAGTTAGAGCTTGGTCATAATTGGCCTATTTTTGAAAAAGTACGACTCTTGGACTTAGTTAATGTATGGAAACCAGTTGGGGACATGTATTGTTTCAGCTTTACTCAGTATGTTTTATGTTGTTTTTTGGGGTTTTTTTTTTTTTTTTTTTTTTGTTTTGTTTTTTTTTTTTTTTTTTTGTGTTGGGGGGGGGCGGGCCGCCTTCTTCTTTTTTTTTTCATGTATATGTTTGATGCCAGCCTATGGTGAGAGGTGAAAGATTCAGCAATCGGCGTTTGGGGAAAAAAAATTGGAAGACCTTTCCAGGATGACGACAACACCAATTAACGATGGCGTAAACAGCAATATGTGATGACATGAATTTCAATATGTGAAAAGGAAATATGATGAAAACATCAAATGGAAAACGAGAAGGATAAAACAAGAGAACTAAAAGAAAAAAACCCAATTACGATTACAATGACGTCATCCTGCCCTTTGGAATAATAACATCACTTAGATCTTACGACAGCAACAACAAAGTACAAAACTATGAAAAGAACATAAAATAAATAAATAAAAGAATGAAAAAGAAAAAAGATGACGTGAAAAATAACGTTACAGTTTGATGACGTGAACACAAAAATATGAAAACCAAAACGAAGACGTGAAAAACAAAATACTTCGGTGCAAACTCTTGAATCAAGCATGATAACAACGATATAGAAAGGAACAGAAAGAAAAGAAACACAAAAAAGGGGGGAGAGAAAAAAATGGGGGGAAAGGAAAAAGAAGAAAAAACCCAAAATATTGTACATAAGTTCGTATATAAAGAAGCCCAGATTTACATTGTACATGTTGTTTTGGCTCTTTGCTTTCCGTGGCCCGGACTTCTGTTGTGGCTCTTACACATTGTTCTCCTTGGCGCATCCTCGAGACATCGCGTACATACATGTTTATAAGCAATCCACAGCTTGTATTGTTCTGTTGTGAGAGCACTCCAGAATAAATTATGGCCTACTCAGTCAATAAATCTCAATTCTAATCGAAATATATCATTTTCAAAGGTAGACGGCGAGTGCGTTTACACGTGCCGCATTTTATCCTCGTTCTGAAATATGTCAGCACGATAATCCTCTACATTCATGTAACAAGACGGTTCCGGCACCCGTGACAGAGACTGTCGGTTCTAACAGTTTAATATTCTTACAGGTATTTTGATAGAAGGTACTTCTGAAAGACAGAAAGAAAAAAAAGAAAGAAAAAAAAAGAAAGAAAGAAAGAAACAAGCAAACAAAGAGAAAGAAAGAAAGAAAGAAAGAAAGAAAGAAACATGGGGTTGGGAGTGGCGTAGTATTATTTTTGTTGACATATGATGAAGATATTCTTCAAGTGTACACTCTCACTGCATGAATTTGATTAAATTTCATAGGTACGAAGTAAATACTATACTTTGATTCTTTTGTCTCTGTACACGTTTTGTTTATAATAATAATTGATATTACATGTATTTACTTTACTTTCATTTTGTTTATTTATTTTTATCTATTTATAATAATAATAATATAATTATTATAATTTATAATAATAATAATAATAATAATAATAATAATAATAATAATAATAATAATAATTATTATTATTATTATTATTATTATTATTATTATTATTATTATTATTATTATTATTATTATTATTATTTATCTATTTATTTATTTGATTATCATTGATAATAGATTAAGAATGGAGAAGATTATATTATTTCTTCCAGGTTTTATTTTTTCAGCGAAGAAATCTGGAAGAGAGGGGACGCTTCTTTTTCGCCTTCGATCTTATTTTATGAAAAACCACAGCACCCTGTCTGAAATTGTTAAATCTGGTCTCACGTTGGTTGGTTGGTTGGCTAATTGGCGAAGTTTAACAGTGGATTTTAACAATTTGAGAATCAGAGGTTTGAGTTGACAAAACTTTTTATCATTGTGGTACACAATCCAGGAATCAAACTCGATCTTTTCTTTTCTGATTTACTTCCTACTTCACCGTTGCCAACCTATACTGTCTTATGGTTTGTGGAGTCAGTAGACGGCAAATTCCGTTCAGTGAGGTGAAATCGAACCAATGTCAACAAATAAGACATCAACTACGACAACAAACTTACATCTTGCATCAAAAGTTTGTATAGCTCAACCGTCTGTCAGGAAACGACTTCGGTTGTTAGACAAGCTACCCTTCTCTATAACCTCGTAAGCAGATAGCACTGTACGTGTTGAACAGTTTGTATAATAAAGCTGACAACGTGTAGTTGTGGAAACTGAGTCTAGTATTACCTTAAGGTACATCCTCCCATGCCTGTTTTCTACTCTCTAAAGCAAAGATCGGAGAAAACTTCCCACGGTGTTAGAAAGTGCATTCGTCGTGATTTTGTACCGAAGTGACCTCTGTTTATGAAATAACTACCGGTAGTATGCTTATAATCGTTTAATTGATTGATTGATTGATTGATTGGTTGATTGACTGATTGACGGGGACGTAAACGTCTCATCCTATTTCATCTCATAATACTGACGAGAAGCCAAGGGGGATTTGAACCGAGGACTTTCCTTAAGCTTGCTATGTAAACTTTTTGTAGACACTGCAAATTTCTGAGACGTGATGGATTAGAGGTTCTTGCTAGCCAGTACGTGGTTCTAATATCATGATTCTAGAAGTGTTACATTCGGTTATTTGTTTCTCATGTATATGGTGACGACATATCTCTGATGCATGCTCAGCGCGATAGTTTTTTTTTCGGGCCAGAAATCTCGTAGGTGCCAGCATCTATCGCGAAACAAGGCCTCGGTGTCATTGTGCTTGTTGCTCAATCCAGAATTATTTATAGTATATTTATAATTGTCTTGAAAATATCACAATAAATACTGTTTAAACTAAGGCCTCGGTGTCATCTGTTGCATCAGAAAGACCAGGCATCAACGAATTTCCCTCGTGACTCGAACCCAGCACAAAGGTGCGAGATATGGACTAAAAGGGAAGAAGGGCACATATCCCCTTGTACTCTTTTGTTTTGGGGTTTTTTTTATATTATTATCATTATTTATTCTTATTTATTTATTTATTTTTAATTTTGTTTGTTTTAATTTATTTATTTAATTATTTATGTATTTATTTATTTACTTATTTATTCATTTATCTTTTATTATTATTATGTTTTTGTGACGAGGAGGGGGTATTTGTATTTCTTCATCTTTTTTTTTTTTTGTTTTCTTCTTGTGTTTTGGGCTCTTTTTTTTTTTGGTTTTGGTTTTGGTTTTCTAGTTTTATTTGGTTATTTCGGGGTTTTTTTGGGGGGGGGGATTGGTTTTTTATTTGTTTATTTGTTTTTATTTGTTTTTCGTTTTTTATTTGGTTTTGTTTTTGTTTGTTTGCTGTTGGTCTTCATTTAGTTATCTATTTATCTTTTTTGTTTTCTTTTCTTTTTCCTTTCTTTCTTTCTTTCTTTTTCTGGGATTTTTTTGTGAATCTTGGCACATCCTATTATTACACATTTACACTTATTAAAGTGTCTTGAAAAGCATTACGCTCAATCATCATACAAGTAGAACTAAGTACTTCGAATTTGGTGTAAATCTCATTTATGATTTAAACTTTGACACAAAAGGTCGTGTTTCATCGTTTATTTCCACAAAATCATATTTATACTTGTAAGTCTAAGTATTCCCCAAGCACTAATTTATGGCGTCGTTCGTATATAAAAGCTATTATCAGAACTGTCTGGTATCAGCTTTTCTCGAGAATTCTCGCTTGTCACGTGACGAGACCTTCCGACCGTATTGGTTGGCTTGCTTGAGATAGGGGCAATAATCCAGCAATTGTGATAAAACTGGAATTCACTTAGTCTGATTATACATGTAATATACCCAGGTAAAATGACTTTATATTTAGGTAAATTAAACTGCACTTCCATTTACGACTAAACATACAAAGGCACTATTTTTATTTGACATTTTACCCTCAAGTAGTTCGTGGAGTGATACAATAACAGGCTTTTCGAATTGTTTGCAAATGAGATACTGTTTTTGCCCGAACCGGATGCAGAAAACAGCTTGCAAAGTTTTTATATCTCACATTAAAGCATACGTTTATATAATTACATTTTATTATCTTGGTACTTGGATAAAATTGGATATTTAAAATACCTTTATAGCATCATGTATTGTTATTATCTAAAATCGTTACGACGTCGCATAATTGGCATGACACTTACCAGAGGCGGATGCAGGATTTGAGTTGAGGGTGCGTGAAATATAATAGAGAGGCAGGAGTCTGGTGGCCGCCCCTGGCCGCCTAAATTGAGACCCCAAGTGGGTCCAGAGGAAATCCATGGTTTAGTACAGGGGACGTAGCGAACGAGTTTTCGTGCAATTAGATGATAAAATCATGGGTAAAATCAATCAAATTTCTAGATCACATGAGTTATTAATATTCAGTTGAAATACTCAGTGGTAAATATCTACAACACAAAGACCGTCAGATCGTCTAGGGTCGACTCAACCCCCTTATACACATGTGTATAGGGGTGTTGAGTGGACCCCGGACAATCTGGCGGACTGTGATACAACACATATTTTAACATATACCGGAACTGAACAACACACCAACCCGGACGTCTAAGTAAGCCCCTAGTCGATAAATTCAAAGCCGGGAAAAGTTGCGCGTTGCGCCATTTTACGACTAGCCACATACAGAGACTTAATTAACTGTAATAAAGACAAGGTCACAATATGACATTATGACATGTACCCATAGAACCCATAGATTATTTGTTATAAATTGGTTTTGGTTGTGTAACGCTACACTAATTTTTTTTTTACGTAAATTGTGGTGACATTTTGCTGTTGCACTGCGCTATATTTTGGTCCCATACAACAACAGACCAAATCGTTACAGCAAGGGAACTTAAAATGTGCTAGCGAATATTGTGATACGGGGTTTTTGGATTTTATTTTATTATTACTACTTTTGTTGTTGTTGTTGTTGTTGTTTTTCAGGGGGGGGGTTGTTTGGGTTTTTTGTTTGTTTTTGTTTGTGTGTTTGGTTTTTTAATTTTGTTTTGGTTTTTTTGTTTTGTTTTGTTTTGTTTTTTGTTTTGTTTTTTTTTTGTTTTGTTTTGTTTTTTGTCCTTTTCGAAATCATAACAATTCTTCCATTAGAAGTTCTTTTAATACATCGACATTACTTTTTTGACTTCCACTATTAGAAAGATTTTCTATAAAATACTCTCAAGTTTTATGCTTTTATGGCTGTCCAATCGAATACTACCACAACTGATTTCCCACGTCATCTTATGGGGAAAAAAGTATAAAAAATAACCAAAGCGAAATTGAAATACAAAATCAAAACAACAACCCCCCCCCCCCCCTTTTCCAAAAACAAAAAGAGAAAAAAAAAACCCCAAAAACAAAACAAAACAAAACTTAACAAAGAAACAGAAAAACAAAAAATCAAAAAACAACAAAAATTAACAAAAGAACCCTTAAAACCCCCCTAAAAACCCAACAAAAAACAAAAACAAAACCAAAACCTAGATTCTCATTTTCCAGTTAGATCATTTAGATAGTCTGAATTTCTTCTGTCCCATCCCTTCAGCATCTTAAAAATAAAATCTTTCATAAACTTTGCTGTTAAACACTGAAAAAAATTCTGTCAATTACTTTGATTAATGCAATTTTCAAGCGTTTATCCTACCTTGATCTACGACTTCGTTTACGTCCATGGTCCGCAGAATTTGTCGTCGGGATAGCACCATTTTGTATGCTTGCTATATCTCCTTTCGACACAGGGGTTTGTGAATTATCCGTTTCCATTTAAGTTTACTTATAACAATGTTAAGGGTACTGTTTTTTCTATGAATTTTTTTTTCACTATGCCATTTTTTCTCGTTGTCGTAAATATAATATACTATTTCCAGAAATACGAAACAAAAAGAATCACAAAAGAATAATGGGTTTCACTTATTATTTACCTATATAGGTGTCTGTGTAGTAATAACTACAGATAAAAGGGTAGGTACGACCTCTTTCCATTTCTGATTTGTAGAAAATGTTGTAAATAAAATCAAGTTGACAGAAAAGCATCCACTTGGTGATACACATATAAATGTCGTTCAAGTGCGTAGAGATTTGATTGGTAAGGAAGAGGTAGATACGATTTTTATGGTTTGTTTTTATACTTTTTACAGCGATGGATTTACAAGCACTCAGTAACAATAATGATAGTTTAAACTGAAACCGGATTGGAACAGTATGCACGGTTATATATATATGTGTTTTTTGTTTTTGTTTTTTTTTTTTTTGTTTTGGGGGGTTTTTTTTGTTTTGTTTTTTTTTTTTGTTTTGTTTTGTTTTGTTTGTTTTGTTTTGTTTTTGTTTTTGTTTTTTTAATTTCTTTATATGAACATGTAGTCTTCATGTCTTTCCTTCGCACACCTTAGAAAACACTCGAATGTATTTCATGAAAGAGAAAGTAACAGTATTGCCGAAAATGGCAAAATGAATAGTTTTCTTCGACAAAACTTTGTTTTACATGGAGTTCGAAGGATAAACAAGTTTCAAACTGGTGCACTTTCTAAGTGTACAGCATTTTAAAGAATTGTATAGATTAGGGAAAAATATCTTGTCAGCAAATGAAGGGCTGAAAATGCGTAGCTCGCTGTCCGTTACTGGTTCGTGAAATATAAACGGAACATAAATACGTGTATTAATTTTGGAGCACCACATTCGCATTTCGACAACTTATGTCTCTTAATGATACTAGGACTTTTAAAAGAGCGAACTCATTACCAATATGACCTAAAAATAAGAGCCAAAGGACCTATCTATCTATTGATTGATTGATTGATTATTGTTTTACGTTACTCCACGATTATTTCACGTACATGATGATGACATCTGCCTGATGCATTGCATACAAATCTAGACCTTTGCAACGGACCCACCCGAAGCAGTGAGGGATCTTTTGCGTGCCACGCCTACCGTGACCCGGGAACTCGGTTTTCACTGTCTCATCCGAAAGAAGTATGCCCAGGGCGGGAGTCGAACCCGAGACGACACGATCACGAGCCCAGCACCTTATCCACTAGGCCACACCGGCTTAGGAGCTATCTAAGAACGAAGTATGTATCTGAGAGATATTTCTTAGTTCATCTATATAAGGCTTAAAAATATCTTTGTTTCCTGTAACCCGACCGACCCCTCATAAATGGCGCCAACTCTGATTTTTTTTTCGCCATTTACAAGCGCCGCCATTTCCGGAATCGAAATTCAGGAATCGGTTTTCTGAAACTTCACAATGCTGTTATTTCCGGTGTTTTTAAAACAAAGGTCAAAGCATACCTTTTTAGGGCATTAAATTTTTACATTAGCGAAATGAGATAAAAATTCATGATTTTACAGCAGAATCAATCTTTATTTATACATAGATCAAATAATTTCATCCAATCACAGCTCCTGATACATTGAAATAGTAGTCCCTCTCTCCCTACACCACATCAGCCAATCACGGCTCTCGTTAATTACCTTTCTTTGACCTATAGAGGCATTTAACTACTTTATCAAACTAGGAAAGCCGCTATCAAACAAAAGTGTGTTGATTTCTGAAGAAAATGACACAAATTTCATGAAAATCCATGCAGTAATTCATAAGAAATGTCACTTTAAAGATGCCTACCCCCATCTGGAGTGTATTGAAAATGGGCACAAATTTGGATTAGGGGTCATGTCTAAGGGGCCTGTAAATTGATAACACTTTATGACTTTTACCTGGTTTAGCCTTTCAGTTTTGTTCATTATACATTGAATAAACATGTTCTAATAAAATTTTAATCAATTTGTGAGTCATATTGATTTTTGAATAATACTCTTGAAAGCTAAATATGCCATTTTCTGTACAAAAATACAGACATTCCATGATGTTATTATTTCATGTAGAACTTTGGAGGTACATGATGTTATACACATTTCGGCTTAATTCGGTGTGTTTTTGACTTGTACGAGGAAGATCATACGATAATTTTTATCGAAAATCCCCCAAAATTTACATCGAATTGCGTACTTTTACAAATTCAAGTTTCACAGTCCACAATGTAAAAAGTGCACAAAATCCGAAAAAATTGGGGTAAAATTCTGTAAATACTGTTTCAAATGTCTCAAATATCCAACACAATGGAATCAAATCAGTCATCCATGCAAAATACACAAAATTAATTTGTTACAATTTGGCAAATTTAAACCACCCCCCTTTTTTAAAAAAAATTTCAATATTGAAAATTCTAGGCACTTTGAATCAAAATTTGGGGCCAATTTGATATGATTTTAGGTTAAATGGACTGCATGAACAAGAAAATGAGGTCAAACTGCATTTTTGAGAAATTTAGTATTTGGCCTATAGGTCAAAGCATAGTAATTCCATTTCCCATAGGGTCCCATGTTAAATTACCGAACTTCCAGCAAGATTTACACAACATCCTACATTTTAGCTATATATAATCCACATATCAAAATGTTTGTCAGACCCTCCTCTATCAGAATTGTAACAGTTTACCATAGGTTATCCACCTTAATTTCGAGAAAATCATGCTGGAAGGGGGATACCCCCCAAAATTGGCCAAAATTCAAATGTAAACAACCACCCCTTTTTAGGGCATTAAATTTTTACATTAGCGAAATGAGATAAAAATTCATGATTTTACAGCAGAATCCAAAGGTCAAAGAAAGGTAATTAACGAGAGCCGTGATTGGCTGATGTGGTGTAGGGAGAGAGGGACTACTATTTCAATGTATCAGGAGCTGTGATTGGATGAAATTATTTGATTTATGTATAAATAAAGATTGATTCTGCTATAAAATCATGAATTTTTATCTCATTTCGCTAATGTAAAGATTTAATGACCTAAAAAGGGGTGGTTGTTTACATTTGAATTTTGGCCAATTTTGGGGGGTATCCCCCTTCCAGCATGATTTTCTCGAAATTAAGGTGGATAACCTATGGTAAACTGTTAAAATTCTGATAGAGGAGGGTCTGACAAACATTTTGATATGTGGATTATATATAGTTAAAATGTAGGATGTTGTGTAAATCTTGCTGGAAGTTCCGTAATTTAACATGGGACCCTATGGGAAATGGAATTACTATGCTTTGACCCAAATATGGCGACCCCCATGGCATCAAGCATGGTCGTACATGATGAATTATGTTGAACAATACCTTTTATTATAAATTATGTATGTCCATCTGAATGTCAAGACATTTTCCATAGAAAAAAAAAAACAGAAAAAAGAAAAGCCTACCTACCGACCCTATCTTTTTAGGTCATGTTACAGGAAACAAACATATTTTTGGTGGCCTAATATTATATATATGTATATATTGTACAAAATGTATTGTATATATCTTCAGTTTTTCGTATGGGATAAGGTAATAATATGATGATCTACGCGTATATTATATATCATATATTATAGTTTATACTATCGTATGAGATGAGGTGATACTATGGTAGTTGTTAATCTTCATGTATATTGTATATAACAGTGGCGTAGCTCGGCAGTGAAAAGTGTGTGTGTGTGTGTGGGGGGGGGGGGGGCGCACACCCTTCCAAAAGTGAAAAGCAAAAAATAATAATAAAAAAGAAAAAAAAGGTGTCCCCGGCGGCAACAAAGTCCGAAAAAGCTATTTCTAGCACGAAGGTCACAGTGAAGGTCTCAAGGTCATTGACCTTGTCCGGTGTCAATTGAAAGGGCTTCATTAGTGGAGTATGCATGTCAAATATGAAGTCTATCTTTTAAGGTTCAAAAGTTATGGTGGAGGTTTACAACAGCCACCAGACAGGACAAAAACAATATGCCCCAGATCTTTCGATCCGACGCATAAAAAACTTGAGATTGAATTTATTCCAATTTCTCTTTCTCTGAATGATTAAATAAAAGACGAAATATTTACTTTTAGTGCTTTAGTGGCTACTATGGCTACTAATCAGCAACAAAACATGTTACAGTGTATTTATTTTTTATTTCACACTTTTATGCACAAGTTAATTGGGTGGTATGCACATTAAAGGTCCGTGGCTGCTCATCATGTTACAATGTTCACACTTTAATACTTTCCAAAGACAGCTTCACAGTGCTCGTTCTTGCTGACGAATTGTCTTGCAATTTGAATGTCAGACACGTTATCAGTTAGAGTCTCATCCGAAAGACAGAGCACCGGTATGCCCCCGACGGGTGTCGAACCCGGACCTCTTGGTCACAAGCTGAACAACTCAGCTCATCCACTGGGCTATATCTGCTTAGATCTTTTAAATAAGAGCAAATTATAATAATGCGACTCTGTTGCATAATCTCAGACTTGTATAATATCATTCAAAACATAATAAATACGTACAATGGATGACATTACACTAATGCATAAGCTGAAAGAGCATGTTGCGTAATCAGGATACATCAACCGCCAGTAAAATAGAAAACCTTATCCGTAATTTTGTAGTTACGGATTAAAAATCAGACATTAAAAATATAAAAGATGTCTTAGTTAAGACCCCCGCTGCCCCCCTTTCTCCTACGCCCCTGATATAATATATTATACATATGCTCACTGATGTACCGTATGGAATAAGGTTATGGTATTGTAAATGTTAATCTTCATGTATATTGTATAATAATATATAATACATATGCTCACTGGTGAACCGTATGGAATAAGGTTATGGTATTGTAAATGTTCATACACAGGCACTGTAATACATAAAGAGTACCTTTTTTAAAACTGACCCCCCTGCTCTCTTTTATATATCGTCTCGCTTCCCTTTCCCCTAAGGTAAGAAACAACGGTCAGAATGCAGCTGCTTCAACCACTATTTCCTACAAGTTCCGATGATAATCAGAGGAAAGTAAAGTGTCAACATGTAAAATAATGTCTATCCTTTTGCTATCTGTCCTCAAAATTTCATTCAAGCATTTTTAAAGGCACCAACAAACGCAAATTCGAACGGCACAACTCGCGGACAGTTTGCTGACAGTTTCTGACATTTTACAAAACCCTCGTTTCTGACAATTTGTTAATTGATAAATTGATAAATGAATCAATAACTGAATAGATGACTAAATATAGATATATAAGTAAATTTAGACATAAAAGAAGGGAAACATAAATATCCTGGTGATGCGTTCATATTTATTACGATTATATCACATATCTTATTACCTGAAGTTATAGAATTTATTTCGGTGATAAATTATGGACAAGAGAAAGAGACCGAAAACGTCATAGAAATACATGTCATTCAGACAAATACATGTGCTGCCGTTTCCGTCTCAGCCAATGAAAATTGACGTAACAGAAGTGAATAAGAGTATACGAATATGCTATGTGAGACCTCTATTAATACCCGGTACGGATATTATATATTTTCCGTCAGAATATGAAAGTCTGTTGAGCAGTATAACTTCTCTTAGTATATAAGTACCCATTGTATAATAACATTCTCATAACCTTTCCAATAAATAACAGAATTTCGAATATGGCAAACTCTTGTAGCTTTGTTATGGAAAGATTTATACGAGTTTTTACAATTTAGACACTGGCAGATTTACTGTGTGTATGTATGTATATATGTATGTATAAATTCCATGGGGGCGACACCCATCTTTGTAATATCCACAAGGTGTGGAAACCTTATTACAAGCTAGAACTTGGGGCCAAGGTTCGAATGACAATGACGACGAAAGACCTGTCACACATTATATAGATATGGGAGAATGTGACGTCCGCCCTTGAAAAGGACTCTCGAATTTTATGCATAATCATTGCGAGAAGACCGCTGCTGGACTGGCCATATAGAGACATTATCACAGAACCATACAAATTAAAAAAAAAAAAATAAATAAATAAATAAATAAATAAATAATAAATAAATAAATAAATAAATAAATGAACAGTTATTTCAATTTTTTTCCGCCTTTTTCTCCGCCGAACTTCTAAATATACACGGGCAGATAACTCATCGTTTAAAAGTATTCCACAGCTTCCTTTCTTTCTTTCTTTCTTTCTTTCTTTCTTTCTTTCTTTCTTTCCTTCTTTCGCCTACAATTATAACCACCCTCTATGAAAATGAAATAAAATAAATAAAGCAGATATATGAACGGAATAAAATTAAAATAATACAAAATACAGAAAAAAAAAATTGAATTCTTAAAATTCACTCAGCCGCACCTCTCAAACATTTTTGAATATGTTCCAGTCTGCGCATTTCTCCCCTCAGACAAAGCCTGATTTAAATTTACACATGTCATTTTTATAGTTTATTTACTTCGGGCTCGGTATATCTAATATAGCGATGTGGTGCTCTTCTCTTGTAATAGATGTCATAACTATTTATGCATTTATGGCTATTATCTGCAAGTAAATACCATGTAGGTACTCGAGAGTTATCTATCATCTGCGCAGATAGGTCCCGAGGTCGTGGCACATCATAAATGCATCATCAGATGACATTGTGGAAGGTTACTGTGAATAAGACAGTGGTGGATCAATGATACAAGAAGAAGAAGAAGAAAAGAGGACGATTATAATATACAATTAATGGGATAAAGGGCCGGGGGGGGGGGGGGGGTTGTCAGATACTTGGCTTATTATGAGGCGCCATAATTCGAGTTCTGCTAACGGTTCCTTCTCTGTATTCAGCTTTTCGGACGAGAGAGTGAAATCCGAGGTCCTGTGTCATAGTACGTGGTACGAAAAAGATCCCTCACTGCTTCGGATGAGTCCGTTGCAAAGGTCTAAATGCCTGTTCAATGCATCAGTCAGGTGCCGACACCGTGTAAATGCAGTAATCTTGGTGTGACGTGAAACAAGAATTTAACAAACATGCGTTTAAGGAGAGGAAAAAAAAAGAAAAATAGTATAAAATATTTATTAATATAACATTAATTTGATGTTGTTTGTTGAAATGTAGGCGTAGAGGAGGGTTGATAGTAAATAATAAAAAAAAAAATAAATAAATATGCAAAAGAAAACTAGAATTGTAATTAATCTAATGCCGAATTTTATGATGAAATAAAGACTGATTCGAGAAATTGATTTTAAATTGAATAAATTGATAAAGAATTATAAAGAACGTTGTCTTCAGAGACCACCAATGTGAAAATGGAAATGTGAACGATTAAGACGGTGGCCTCTTAATTCAGGTTGATTTTGTACAGCCAGAGATCAGATGTAAAAGACACGTGATTGCTTATAACAGGTGGTCTTTGAAGCAGGTGTGTTTGTCTATATACTGTCCATTGGCAAATTACAAAATTTAAAGGGGTTGCACCCCCTCCCCTTTGGTCGAAAAATTTTACCAAAAAGGGTAATTTTCGTCTACTTTTAGGGCTGCAAACCCCCTCCCCCTTTCTTTTTTTTAGTGCAAAACATTAGTCAAGGGAGACTGCAAACCCACCAACCCCCTAACCCTAGCAAATTCCCTCAAAATCCACTTCTGTCTTCTGGCTATATCACATATTTACTACATAGTATACAGATATGACACTTTTATTAAGTTTCTCTTCTCCATCAAATTTGCATCAAATTACCTATTTAGCTATTTATGCTGGCATTAAATCTATTTTGGGAGATATGTGCAAATAAGTACTCGATTAAGGTAAAATATTGTACCAAAGTACTACAACACTGTACATACATGTTAATGTATTCTGATGATTTCATTGACTCGATAAAAAAGAAAAGTGGGCTTATCACAATTGTGTCGAAATTTTGTCTACCACTTTACTTATAAAGGAAAAGATAAAGCATCTCAGTAGTATGGCAGAAGTCACCACGGAAATGCACTGTTAATAATGACTTATATGAAAAAAAAACCAAAATAAAACACTGGACATAAAAACAAACATAACGACAACATCATCATCATCATCAACAACAACAATACTATTAATAATAATAATAATAATAATAATAATAATAATAATAATAATAATAATAATAATAATAATAATCATTATTATTATTATTATTATTATTATTATAGTAGTAGTAGCAGCAGCAGCAGCAGTAGTATTAGTATTAGTAGTAGTAGTAGTCGTATTTGTAGTAGTAGTAGTAGTAGTAGTAGTCGTCGTCGTCGTCGTCGTCGTCGTAGTAATAGTAGTAGTGGTAGTAGTAGTAGTAGTAGTAGTCGTCGTCGTAATAGTAGTAGTAGTAGTAGTAGTAGTAGTAGTAGTAGTCGTCGTCGTAATAGTAGTAGTAGTGGTAGTAGTAGTAGTAGTGGTAGTAATAGTAGTAGTGGTAGTAGTAGCAAGGTGGTAGTCGCAGTAGTAGTGGTAGTAGTAGTAGTAGTAGTAGTAGTAGTAGTAGTAGTAGTAGTAATAGTAGCAGTAGTAGTAGTAGTTATGATGATAATGTTGATAATTGTAAGATATGCAAGTTTTCCCCTCCTCTCAGCTTTGCTTATGACTGGGTCAGGTAACTATTGGTTATAGTGTTTGAATGCTAGCTCTTATTGCAAAATATGAAAAATGTTACTGGGATTAATAACAGAAGAACAAT
The DNA here is from genome assembly GCA_035048485.1 of Pteria penguin. NCBI lineage: Eukaryota > Metazoa > Mollusca > Bivalvia > Pterioida > Pteriidae > Pteria > Pteria penguin. The sequence continues at coordinate 41,695,957 of CM068591.1, read as the reverse complement.
CCCTCACTCCCGTATCAAAATCATACTGAATCGTTATTAAAAAACCAATAATATGCATCGATATAAATAAAAAATATTGTGTTTATTCACTTCTGCATTAAATGCCTCTGAAAAGCAACAACTCCCTACCATCACCATTCCAGCCTTATCCCTAACCCCAACTCCTCCCAACGTCATAACCACTACAGTCTCTTCAATATCTTTAACCTCCCCCCCCCCCCTTCATCCCCACCCCAGTCTCTGCCTCTGCCTCACCCTTACCCTCATCATCGTCTCCAACCCGTCCACATCCCTGAATTATATATCAATTTACTTCTCAAGTCGAATTTAAACGGTTGATTGTTACGGATTGAATCTACCATAGATCTAGAAATTCTGATTTGATGGGTTAACTATCATTTTATCATAATTGTGCAGTGATTTTACCTTACTCTGTTGATAATTATGTTGTACATATATATCAAATATAATTGTATCGCGCCTTGATAGACAAAAGGTAAAATTAGGATATTTATGCAAGTACAGTATACAAAGCGAGCAGAGTGTTCAATTGAACTCGTGTGTTCGTGTTCTTGCTGATTGGTAAAGAACATGCTAATGAATATTAAGAATGATTTTCGTGGGATAGAATGCACGAGTTTGGGATATAATAGAGAAAGAGGCTACACTTAGGTAGTTAGATTTATATAATGTCAGTGTGTACTATATGTGAAAGATTTTTGCCATGAAAAAAAATAATAATGGGAAAGAGAGGGCGAGAGAGGGAAGGAAGTGAAAAGACAGTGAAGGGAAGGTAAAGAATGGGAGCAGAATAGTGGAATTAGCTAAAAAGAGACGCTCATGTCACGTTTTAATTTTGTAATTTACTTGAGGTGGTAAATATAGAAATTAAAACGTGACAATGAAACATTAGCAGTTTTATACTTTATTTAGAAAATCTTGAATGTTTGGCTTATGCTACGTTATTGTCAGTTTTCACGCTGTGTTGTATTTTTCAGTATTGTGTATTCTTTCAGTGAGAATTAGATCTTTCAAACTACATGTAATAGTATTTGCTAATAATGTAAGAGTTGTCTTTCTTTCCTAAAACATATTTTAGAGTTATCTATCTTGTGGAATAATCTTGAATTTTGTCTACGTGACTTTTATACTGACTCGTCATTTTCATTAGCTGTATGTCAAGGTCAATGATCACATGTCTAGAAATAAAGTTGTGAACAGTCGCCAGCGTTGGTGTTCTTCTGTAGTCCGTCTTGTTGGACACAAAAAAGAATCAAATATCGTCACACCCCACGCTTAGAAAGACCTTGATGAGCTGCATCCCTGAATGACCTTTGTGACCTTTAAGATTCTCCATTTCGAAGACAAATGCATAATGATCCCTCCCTCAATGAAGTAAGACCAAAGCATTAGATTTTTCAAATCTCACTCATGGTTGGTTATTTATGAGCTATATCCGTTGCAACCTTTTGGACCTTGACCTTCAATACTCAGTTTCAAGGACAAATACATATAAAAGTGTAAATCAATTCCAGAAAGATTACTAGAATTAGATCCTTCAAATTTGACACACAGACGATGATTGTTGAGCACTATACCCGGCCTCCTTCTTAACAAGTCTTATTCATCTACCCCAAAACCCCGAAAATGTTAAAAAAAAAAAATAAAAAAATTCTGTTTTTAGACTGTGACTTTACACGAAGTAGAGAAACACTGGAGAAAATTATATTTTTAAAAAGGATAATTTTGATAAATCAAATGAAAGAGAGATAACTCTAGCACCAGAGGACCTGGGGTGTGTTCAATAACGAGAGCGCCTACTGAGCACCAGTTGCTAGAATTTTAACGTTCTTGAACGAAAGTAAGCGCTCGCGAGTATAGAATTACTTTTAATAATAATAATAAAGAAAATAATATTCTAATGATAATTATAATAATAAATTAATTAAAATAATAAAAAATAAAATAAAATTAGAACCCTCCAATTGCAACGTGGTAATTTCTGTGTGAAACACCGGCGATAGTGTATCGCGAGCGCTCGCTAGTGCTACAGTGAGATCCCTCGTTCAGGTAACGGGTGCTCGGTAGCGGACCGGGCGCTCGCGTTGTTGAACAAGCCCAAGGATTCACGAATGAGTCTTAGTCGTAAGAATTAGACAACTCGCTCATCTATTCGTCCATGGTTTGGACATTCCTCTATGTGACGTCTCTTAATCTCTCAAATATGTGGCATTCACAACTAAAATTTGAAATAGCAATTATTCTTTCTAACTCAGAGACATATATACACTGTGTATGTATATCTCTGTTCTAACTCTGTATTTCCTCTTCTTCTTCCGTTGAAGTACAGTCCACCATCTGGCGTATCATCGTACTATCGCAATGCATGAGGCGAGTGAACTCAATATTGACAGGATACTCCGAAGTGCACCCGAAACTCGTTTCCAAAAATAGCCATCATTTGATTTCTATATCATTTATAGAATAAAAGATTGAAAACCTAGTGCTATTCCTAAAGCCTATGATAAAAGGGGATTAACTCAATAGTCAGCTATGAGACGCATTTTGAAAACAAGCTGACTCCCGCCAGTACAAAGAATGTATAGTCTTTATTATAGTTATACTTAAGAAATAATTACTCTTTTAGGAGCAATGTATCGAAACATTATATCGCAGCATGAATATTTAGAATGTATGGCCATATAAATTGTATTTCAGTTAGATGAATTACCTATTGTCAATATTCATTGCATATTCATTTGCATAATTTATATTAATTAAATATAAGCTTTTCAACAAGCTATTGTAGTAAGTTACCATCAAAATCTCCGACAGCCCCCAACACCTCCTCTTTCCCATAGAATTAGAAAATATACACTTTTTTGACAATTCTCCCCCCAAACGTGCATGGCCGATTATAGTATCTTTTTAACATTTTCAATGATTGTCATGACAAATTGATATTCATTCATACAACTATCATCATCATCATTGATTCTTGCAGAGGCCACCTTGCATCCCAGTATTTCTTATTTGAGCTGATATTTACATGTGGACATGATAGAGGTGTTAGGACCAACATGGGTCTTCTGCATGACTTTTATTCTATTGTCAAGTATCACAAGTTCCGGTGAATGGAGTTATCGGTCTTCGACGTTCCCTAGCGGCTATTATGAAAGCTACTTACAGACACAGTCAGTGTCTATGGGTTCTATATAATTTCGATAGTTTAAAATACCGTCTCAAGTTTTAGGACATATGCAGCCCATATAAATATATCGAAACGGCTTTTACAAAAGTCACATAGATATGCGAGTATTTAAAGGAGGAGAAAACAACATAAGGTCATGTTGCTTTAATGAGAACATTTCAAGGTTGTTTCAAACCAAAAAGATCAAACCAACAAAACGCACTATCCTGACCAAAACCGCTTAGTAGGTCACGTGATATATGCAATAAGTATCAAATAAGTATACAGTTAGCTTTATAGACAGTTTGTGACACGGAAAGTGAAGCCGGTCTGGCTCAGTGAACGAAGTGCTCGGTATGTCACTGACAAGTCCTGGGTTCGACTACCGACGTGGACACACATGTGCTCTGTCTTTCCAATGTGACAGTAAAATTCGAGGTTCCGTGTCACGGTAGGCGTGGCACGTAAAAGATCCCTTACTGCTTCTGGAGGGTCAGTTGGAAAGGTAAAAATGTCTATGCGATGCATCAAGTAGATGCCGTCACCAAATACGTGAAATAATCATGGAGTGACGTAAAACAATAATCAAACAATCAATCAATCAATCAATTGACAGAGAAAGTGTAAAACCCTTTAGCTGTCCTGTCTCCAATTGCCAAAAACGATAACATTTTCAGACGGAGACCAAAAAGAGTGCGACAATCGTTCACTACATTGTTCGGAATCTCCGTTCCGGAGGGGGGAAGCCTGAAGTCATGTTATTTTGGTTCTTTGGTTAATTGGGGAAATTGCATACTCTGACAACGCCAATAAAGGGGTTTCATTAGCAGTAATTTAATTAGAGTTATCTCCCGTTGTTGACCATATTTGTGGTCGAGCATGATGTTTTGCCACATATTCATACTAAGTTTAATTACTTGGGGTTTTTTTTAGAAATTTGATATAAAACTTACACTTGTTTAGAAACTTTTTTTAACATCCAATTCTTCAAAATTTCCAAAAGCCTTGCAAAACACAGGAAGTATCCCTAGTTTGAAGAAATCACTTACATAATTTGGTTGATTAATGAACAAATATTCAATTATATATACTTCAAATATAGCGGACAACTTGTTACAAGGGAAGTTACTCCAACGAATTTTTTTGCTAATGAAACCTATCTTATTGCATTCATTTTAACTTATCTCGTGACATGAAAGCCTGAGAAATTCTACCTCTTAAAACACACAGCTTGCTGCACTGTCTGTGGTATAAGTAATAAATATGTAATAAAGTAAAACAATGAGCTGATTTGGTATTATATACGAAATGTAATAATTTATTATCCATATCACAAAAGTAAATAAATATGTACAAAGGACAGAAATGCTGACATACAAACATGATAGGTGTATGGAGTAGCTGTCTGTGTGAGGTGAATGATCAAGGCCTGAGGTTATGGAATGAGAAACCTGCCAAAATAAAACACACATTGTCAACATACTGTACGCGAATATATATCATTTCGAACCATTTTTAGGCGTGCAAATCCCCTTTCCGGACCGAATATTGCAAAACATTAGTCATAGGAGGCTGTAGCCCTCTCCCCTTCTCAAAAATTTCTAGATCCGCCAATGATAAGTCATGATAGAAAAGAATTAGTGCTATTGGATGAGCGCTAATATCGCCAAAATATGAACTCCGCTAAAGTAAGTACACGTTTAGTACATAAAATGGCAAATCTATGGATTCTGGTTGTAGTAGAGGTTTAGTCCTCTACAGCAGCAGATCCAAAGGGATACAACGGGGGTCTAGACCCACCCTGAGATTTAGCAAAAATTACTTTTCTTGTTTTGTTTTGTTTTTGTTTTTGTTTTTTTTTTTGCCATGCGAAATAAATAAGTAATTTTACACACAAAACATGGTTGGTTCCCCTGTCTGAAAATTAATTGAGGGTGGACCCCCTCTCGACATAATTTCTGGATCCGCGCCTGTTTTATGACATTTTATCCTACCTCTGGTTGATGGAGTTGTTAACAAATAGGGTTTATACTTTGTATTTGACTGACACGACTAGTCAGTTATCATTGTTGGTGTACCAAACATACAAGACCCTGTTTATTACAGGTTGACACAACAAATTGAGTTACCATGTTGTCTAGTTATAATTCGTTGATTGGTGTTTTACGTCGCTTTCAACAATATTTCAGTTATATCGCGACATGGAAGCAGGAGGTTACCAACCTCTTAGACATACTGGCGCAACCCGGGAATCGAACCCGGATCATCGGCGCCGCAAGCCAAGCGCTTAACCACTACACCACGCCTGCCCCTGTCTAGTTATAGAAAGCAGGTGGCAGAAATATGCCATGAACCAAAACACAACTTTCGGTTTATATACTTACGGAAAAGAAACAGGAAAGAAACGAATGGAAGGATTTTATTAGTATGCACCTGGAAAATAAAATAAAAAAAAATGTATTTCCTATGACGTAATCACTCTTTAGTCTTAAGTGTGAAGGAATGAGAAATCTAAACGTATTTACAATTTGTTTACGAAAAAAGGGAGGGAGAAAGAAAGAAATATGCATATACATACATAAATATCTTTGGTATTTCACTCATGTGAACATCTCGAATGAAGTTAACTTTTCCGAAGTTCACTTGATTGGATAACCGAACAAGTACATGAGGAATATACATATAAAGACAGTTGCTCTTTTCTACGTTTATACTTCAATCATATAATTCATTGCCTATCCTTTTTCAAGCTTACCTCGCCGTCTTCTACAACATAAATGCGCCCCAGGAACATTCGCCGCCTCCGTACAACCGTACCCACGTGGGCATCTACCACCATGTTTACATTTTCCGGCGCTTCCTACATTGCCCGGGCATTTTGGTACTGAAACAAAAAAAATCTTATTGAAACGACAAAGTTAACCAAATATAAGTTAGTGTAAAGTTAGTGTAAAGGAAAGGAAAAATATGAAATTGGCGAAAGTAAAATATTTTATATCTATAATACATACGAGTTCAATCGAACAACATCAAGGTCCAAAATTGTCACAATACCGTTGAATATGTGTTTATCTCTGTCGCTTTTAAAACAAACTTTTCAATTGTTCAATTTTGCGATGAAATACAGCACTGATCAAGTTACGGCAAAACTAACAACTTTGCAAACTGTTATTTTTACTTGTGCAACTTTACTACAATTACACTCCGCGTGACTTACGTGCAAATTACCCAAGAACATTACTACGGATTTACTCGCGAAATAGAATTTTGGCGCGAAAGAATGTTACATACTTTAACAGAAAAAACTAAAATAATAAAGGTGGCATCTTATCGACATGGACTTCCTTAATATGTGGCAACGTACTTGCGAATGGTCGAGAAATTATTTTTTTTCTATTATAAGGTGATTACCAATAATTAAGATAGAAGGTGTCAGATAACAACATTTTTAACGTACCCGGATCACATGCACAACACAGTTTGATGAATGGATTATTGATGGACTTCCTGCATTGTAAATCCCTCGGGCAGTCCTGATCACCGCTGCAAATTCCATGGCCATGTTCTCCCTTGGGACACAGTGGTTCTAAACAATACATAAAGACACATTGTGCATTCCATAGCATAGAAAAGCAACACACACATTTGAGAAAAATGCATCGAGTATTACGACCAATGTCGATTAACGAGGCGATTTCAAGAGCAATTTCAGTCCACAGATACTTCCATTTGTCGAAATGTATGATAATGTGGGACATAATGACCTGTGTGACCTACTTTATAGATTACCTGTATTAAGCGGTCACCTGTCTTTAACAACTACCTTTCTCTGTTCATTCCTTCTAATTGTCTATACAAAATCAACTTGTATTACGTGGCCAACTGCCCTAAGTGATCTCTTTTCTGTCATCCATTAATGGTCGCTTATAACAGGTGGGACTGTAACACCTCTTTTTAGCGAATTCAAGCATAGGGTTATACTTTTCTTTAAGATTTATATTCCCAATGAACGTGCATGGTCCATCTAAAAACAGATAGGTGTGCGTGTGTGTGTGTGGAGAGGGGGGTTACGCTTTCTGAAAATCTGTTAAAGCATATTAAAACGATAAGGCCCATTGTAAAAACAGAAAATCATTTCCTTCTATCAAACACAGTGAAACATCAGTTTATACTGTCTCATTTGAAGGAGAGGAGCAAATAGAGAAGCAGAAAATTATGATAAATAAATAAAATTTATTTATTTATTTATTTATTTATTTTTATATATATATTTTTATTTATTTATCTATTATTTATTTATAAAGATTCGAAGAAGTCCTCCAAAGGGAAGTTCGGTACATAAAAAGTAAAGGAACACAAACACAATGTATTGCAAATTTTCGGCCTCACGACCTTTATCAAGCAATCTTTTAGATGACAAATACAAGTTTATGTCAAAGATCTTTGAATTGTAAACATGGATTTTACATAGCCTTGTATTTGTCATCTAAAAAATTGCTTGATAAAGGTCATGAGGCCGAAAATTTGCAATACAGAGTGTTTGTGTATCTTTACTTATTATTTACTTATTTTCTTGTTATGTCTCTTATATAGCATGCAATGGTTAGATTAGATTATAAATAAACAACATACCTTCACAACACACTGTGGCATACGGGTTGTTGTCCGCTTTACTGCACACGAATCCTGGAGCGCATGCGCCGTGAGGTCCACACTGACCACCGTTCTTCATGCCATATGGACACGTGGCATCTACAATAATTCAACAATACCATTTAAAAAGTTTTATTGATACACAAAATTTAATTTTCGCAAACTCGTTTTTCGCTTTTGCGTTGAAATATCTCCTTGAAATAAATGTTGCACCAATAACAAGCCATTTGACACCACTTCTCATTATTTTCAATTTGTTAATATACATTTATACCAAAAAGAAATTAACTAAAATATTCTTACGACATATGGTATTATTTCTGAAATTATACTATATCGCTTTTAAAACATGATAACCCCCCTCCCGGAAAATAACCGTAATATTATGAAGATCGACAAAAGATGGAAGTCTTATATTCCTATCTGATTCTCTTACTGGATGGGATACAAAACAGGCAGCATCGTACACTGCGCAAGCTCTGGCGCATTTTATTTGTTAAGAGAAATGATGCAATGTTACCATTACAATAGCACGATGAGTATTCATTGCACCTTCAGGAAACAGCTACCTATGAGGATTACATAAGCGTCTCCTACTTGGATTGCCATGTCTGCCATGAATGCAATAACAAATGACATATTCAACAAAATAAATCATTATCTAGCTGGAGTTTAAAACAAAGTGATGGGTCAAGATATGTCACGTGGTTACCTTGGCAACACATTTTCATTCTGGGATTATTATCTGCTGGAACACAGCTGTATCCCGCTGGACACTCTCTGGAGGAATGACATATACCACTACTCTTACAGCCTCGGCTACACGTGGGACCTTGAAAAATGATCAATATATTAATACTTTTAACTTATTTATTATTATTATTATTATTATTATTATTATTACTACTATGATGATGATGATGATGATGATTTATGATGATTATAATTATTATTATAATTATTATTATTATTATTATTATTATTATTATTATTATTATTATATTTATTATTATTATAATTATTTATATATTTAACCACCTGAAATTATCAACCTGCAAATATATTAGAGTCAAAATTGAAGTAAAAAATTTGAAATTAAAAATATGATTTATTTTTGGAAAGGTAAACGTCCCCTGCTGGTCTGTCACGTGCACAATGAGTCAGTGGCTTCGTATTTTATATACTTATACGAATAAACACCCCTCCCACACCGGTCTTCAATGAATCATTGAGATCTATAGCCCTACAAAACAATCTGCAAATATCCAAACGAAAACAAGACAAATGGCTTACTTTCACAGCAGACTTTCAGGAATGGATTATTGATAGATTGTTCACATGTGTATCCAGATGCGCAGTCTTTGTTTGTTCTGCACTTGTCTCCGCAAGTTCTGCCATTGGGACAGAGCGGTTCTAAAAATAGATTTGATTATCATACTTGTTGCCAATTTTCAAAACATAAGAGTAAGCGTCATATAGATTAGGTACATGTAATGCATAATGTCTCCTGCATTAAATAAACATCTTTCATAAGCAATGGACGTTTCAAGTTTTTTTTTTTTGGTTTATATATCTGCTATAAAGAATCAACCTGTGTTGAGAGGTCACCTGTATATATGGTCAGTAATTTGATTTATTCAATCAAATCACCTTTGTGTCTGTAACTTACAAAACACTCGAAAATAAACTTCATACAGAGCTGACTTTCATGATAAAAGCACCCACTGAAACAATTGTTCTTCGATGTATTTTATCCATCTTGGTGCTTAGTTTTCTTTGTATTGATTCAACGTTTGTCTGCTACATGTTTATAATCCCTGTCTCATTATATTATGAAAATTCCTGAAGGGGGACTGAATGAATAAAAATGAAAAAATAAATACATTATAAGTAAAATAAATGAATAAATATTTAAATAAGAAATGAAAATATCTAAAAAAGTAAATAAATAGATAAATAAATAAATGCACAAATAATAATAACTTACTTTCACAACACACTTCCAACATAGGATTATTTTTGGCAATCTGACACCGGAAGCCGTCTGGACACATACCATTTCTGCATCTACCAGCTAATGCACACTCGTCTTCACATAAAGGATCTGTGAATTACACATACACATTACAAAGTCTAACCTGCAAAGTACGACCATCTGTATGATATATCCAGTGTTCTTTATGTATATTAAATTTTAAAAATCCATTCCAAAGTGTATACATAGCTGAGGTGATTAAGTGCTCGACACGGGACAAAAAGGTAGTTGATTCCAGCCCCACGTGTTCCTTTCCTTTGGAGGAGATAATGAAAAAAAGTCCTATGAGATCGTATACATTATGTCTTAAATTTTTAAGATTGCCTTGGGGTGGTTTTATGCTGAATGTGAGATAATACATCGAGCATGTGTTTTCCATCATACGTGATTTCATTACCATAATTACTTTTACTGCATATACACTACTTGGTGGGTGCCAATGGTGGTGGACAAGAGGTACCCGATGGCACCTGAAATCAAGTATCACCTTCGACTAATATGTCGACTTCAATAGCCTTCCTAATTCTAATTTTTGATTAATTTATTTATCATTATCTTTTTTTTTTCTAAATTGTGGGTTCATTCACTTTCTCGCTCAAACTGTAAAATAATCGCTTATTTTTAGAAATAGGTTTTGTTTTTACTATTAATAGCTATTGATATCTCAATTTGAAGTTTCCTGCTCGTTTATTGTTTTATTGTCAGCATAATTCAGTGTAATATTTCTAACACTTGTTACTTACTTTCACAACAGACCCTGATGTGTGGATTGTTGATGCTAGGTTCACAAGAATAACCATTAGGGCAGTGAGCGTCTATCTTGCAGATTTCACCACAGGAACGACCGTCAGGGCATAAAGGCTCTATAAACAAAGGCGCAAATCAAAATACATATACATCAACAACAATGCAAAAGATTCCCAACAGGGATATTTAGTATTTAAGTAACCATGTTTTATTTAAATCTACACAATATGCTACAGCTTTTTCTCTTGTTAATGTACCCCACACATAGCGCCAAAAAAGTTTAATGGGACATTTTCCTCATTTACAAATGTAGTGATACAATACGATTTATGGTGATTAATTTGGTATTTATTTAGAGAATATTTTAGATATAATTATAAAGGTTATATTATAGCTTTTTGTTGTGTGTTCGAGTGTATCATAAGGTAATATTATAGTTTTTTGTTGTGTGTTCGAGTGTATCATGAGGTTGAAATGTTGTCGCATAAATACACTACTCTAACAACTGAGAAGCGAGGTCATAAAGGTCAACGGCAGAAAATAGTTTTAGATCTAATATATTCACTTTCTCATTATCAGTGAAGTTAGCCCTCGTGTTCATTAATAAAAAAGGTGCAGCTCTTGTCTGCTCTTGATATGGTAAATATTTGTAGCTCAGGTAGAAAAGTTGACACTTTTAAAGCATAAATCAGCTGGAAGATGATGCCATGACGCTGTGGCCCCGGATACATGTATCGAGACAATAAGTTGATTTCACAGCTAATATTGATATGAGATATATTTTGAGATATATTATGAGACATATTTTGATATGTATTTTGAGATAAATTATGAGATATATTTTGAGACCGCCTACGTTTCCACAGTCAATACATGTGCCCAGTTTATATTTATTCTCGAATGATGGACACTTACTTTCACAGCAGATATCAAGATGAGGATTATTTGCTGATGGTTGACACTGGAATCCGTTAGGGCACATGCCATTAACACATGGTCCTCCAATCTTCCATCCATTGCCACATACTGGATCTGAAACACACAGAAAATCACGAAGTTGAGTGCATATACTTTAAAATTAACGACATTTTTTGGCGTAGAATGTACACAAAAATAAAATTCTCGCACATAAAGAGACTTTAACAATAAATCAAATGCTCTTAAACCTAAATGCTGATAAACCATACCGTATATGTATATTTCAATCATACCTACTGTATAAGTGGTTTGGAAATTAAAACCCTCACTAGCAGTGCATATATTTGAAATTTTGTAAATAATGATAGGTTAATTGTTTAGTAATTTTTCGTGTCCGAGAACTTTAGTTCTGCATAAATTCTACGCGAAAGAACTATTTCCTAATCTTGGAATCTTGATCATACTATTAATATTTTGTTTTTACTGTTATAAAATACGTTTGACTATTAAAACATGCCTTTATTATCAGCCATATGTTTTTACCATTATAAAATATATTTTCGTCTTAGAAATATGTTTTTACTATTAAAATAAGTTTTGCTTTTAGAAATATGTATTCCTTCTATTCTCGCGAATGATATGCCTCGCTAATTCATCACGAACATAACGTCCTGTGAAGTTTGAATGATAAGCAGTAATTGAATCGTTATTTTGTTTTTAAAAGGTCTTCCCTTTGTTTCTTAAGTATCATATATGTTCGCCTCTCCCCAACTTTTCCATCCAAAATAAAAAAACAAACCCCATCAATTACCAAAATAGATTTCAATGAACCTTAAAGAGCACTGAATTTGATCAAAATCATCTATTTAATTCTATATTTTCCATTTGTTATGTTCAGAGAAAAAATAATATCGAAACTTGCTGTCTGCGCAGAACGTTATAAATGTTTTGTGTATATATATTAAAATTCTTGTTTTGATTTGAAATATATTTCTGCAAATTCTGTCTCCAACTCTAAACATTACTGATATGTTTCAATGCAATATTTACCAATTTAGCAAGGGTTTTTGTTTTCTATTTTCAGATTTTTTTTTAGGTTAACATAGTGCAAATATCACTACCTGACAAATATTATTAGCAGTTCAGAGTGCTTTATTTTCTTTATTCAACAAACCACAGTGGCCCTAAATTAAGAATGAAGTAAGAGGGTGGATTCAGCGTCCAAACGCTTTGATAATCCAGGAGAATGACCTCGTATCAGGAATAAGGTTTAGGATTTATCGTCAATGTTTATATATATTTGATATTTCAAATTTCTTGATTTTCAATTTTTATTGCCTTGAGTAAGAAAATTATTCAAGGTCATTAATCTATGCAAAATCTTAAGTAAAACCAAATGATTATATTAAAATGTTTATTTCTATATTCGTAAAATGCCATTGAAAAGTTGAACTTATACTGAAGATAAATGCTGAGTTTATACTCATAAAATACCATAATATTTTGGGACTCTTCTTATCAAATTAAAGGGTTCTGATACAACTACCACTTCGAAATAGGGGCAGGCTTGGTGTAGTGGTTAAGCGCTTGGCTTGCGGCGCCGACGATCCGGGTTCGATTCCCAGGTTGCGCCACTATGTTTAAGAGGTTGGTTACCTCCTGCTTCCATGTCGCGATATAACTGAAAAATTGTTGAAAGCGACGTAAAACACCAATCAACCAACCAACCACTTCGAAATGGAAATCCATTATATAAAACACAGAGGTTTATATAGAAACGGTTTCTATACAGCAAAGGTCTCTCTATTTTATGAAGTTCCCACTGCGTTTTGTGTATTTTCTCCTACAGCCCTTGAACTGCACATGATTAATACGCATGCGTCAATGTATTTATTGTTTTACTTACTTTCACAGCAGACTCTGATATATGGGTTGTTCAACGACTGCTGGCAAGAATATCCCGGAGGACAATGATCGTCCGTCTTACATTTCTCTCCACATTTGTTCTGATCTGGACAAACTGGTTCTAAAACAAAAATTGCTCGAATAATATAATCAATATAACATGTAGTGTAGCATTAACAATTTCTGTCAACTTTATTTCAATCTCATGTCGTCGGTTACATTAATTGGTTAAAACGAAAAAATGCCAAAGAAGCAAGTAATATGCCATAGAATGACTACACCTTCATAACCTGTATATTTATAAACGTCTAAAATCTGGAATATAGATTATTTTTCGAACAGAGTTAACATCTGCTGTCTGGGTAGCCATAACACATCGAAATAATTCACTGTTTTCTACTTACTTTCACAGCACAGATGTTGATATGGATTATTGCTGGATTTCTCACATGCGAATCCAGATGGACAGATTCCGTCGATACATTGCCCTGCGCTGACGCTGCCGTCATGACATAAGGGCTCTGTGCAAATTATAATGTGTTATAAGATATAAAGAAAAACAAGCATGTCTGATGTATCACTACACGGTACGAAGTCGTGTACTTAACTCGCAACACATAATGATTACACAATACACAACACAATATACGTATCAAAACACACTTATTAAATCTAGCATAATATATGATCAATAAAAAATGAACCATTCACGTAAAAGAATAAATTATGAGCAGACAATACACTGTACATGAATCCATTACCTCTACTTATACACAATTACTATGTTTAATTAAACTGGAGATCATAGTCAAGGTAAAGTTAGTATAAGTAATTCTATTTGGTAAGATCTGATATATTTACAGTTTACAATAAACATATGCTTACTTTCACAGCAGACTCTAAGGTATGGATTGTTTCTGGACTGTAGACAATCATAGCCCGCTGGGCAGTCATGCGCCGTCCTGCAAGTTGGGCCACATTTACTCTCGTCTGGACATAGTGGTTCTAATGAATAAATTTAGATATGAATGGTACTTGAAACTTCAGTTCACTGGTACTGGATAACAAACTCATGTATTTTTTTTTTATCAAAATCCAATATACATAACATAATAAGAAACAATGAGTTAACAACGGGCTCTCGTGAAACAAGTGTCAAGTGACATGAATGAGTGGTCATTCCCAAACGGTCGGTTATCTCCGGCAATAAACCCATGTTATATACTAATTAATTCATGTGGTGGCCTCTTATACCAAGGTTTATAACTTAAGTCATCCATATATATTCAGTAAAACCTAAGATGCTATTGTACATCTATAAATGTATGGACTGAACATTTTATAACCTTATATAATAGGATGGTAAGATAAAAAGAATACTCTTAAAACTTACTTTCACAGCATACTTGTACGTAAGGATTATTTGGCGAGGACCTGCATTCATATCCTTCAGGACACATTCGATTGATGCATTTACCAGCGCATTTTCTGCCATCGTCACATATTGGCTCTGTACAAATGCAAATCAAAGTGAAGAAATACACAAGAATTCATTTGAAAAAGAATGCAGATTATAGATACCAGGTTATACGCAATGCATATTCAAATTTAAATACCGATGAATGAATAATTTAAAGTAAATCGGTATTAAATATATACGCCTGACATATTTTTTGTATAGAAATGTCTTGAGTACTTCGTCTAAAATCCTTATCAGCACTTATTTTAACACCTAAAGCTGATCACCATGCGCATAAGTATGCCATATAACAGTGTATTTAACATTGCTCAGCTAATTCTGTCATAACACTTAATAATATGGACTAGTAGGAAAATTCCTAGCTCTAACTACTTCCAATTTGTGACACACTATGCATGACTTTCGATGTAGAGGAAACTTACTTTCACAGCAGACCTTTATGTAAGGATTGTTCTCTGACTGCAGACAATTATATCCCATTGGACAATCACTGTTTGCTCGGCAAATCTCTCCGCAAGTCATATGGTCCGGACATGTAGGTTCTGGAATAATGACAAAGGGTTATATTTGTACTTGGAGAGTTTCGGAACTGTTTATATAACAGTTCACAATAGCATTTTAATCTCAGTGCACACATAAAAGATCGATCGATTCTGTGTCAATATTAAATAAATAAATGAATAATGATACAGCTGTATATACATACTTTCACAACAGATGTGCACATTCGGATTATTTTCGGATACTTGACAATGATAACCTGGTGGACATGATCCTTCTGTGCATTTTCCAGCACAATTAGCTTTGTGAAAGCATACTGGTTCTAGAATGGAAATACACACGACATTCTTATTATATGTACAAGTATATCATTACAACATATTCTGATAATCTTTTTCATGTACTAGTATATCATATAAGCATTAATCCCTTTCACGTACATCATATAAGCATTCTGCTAATACTTTTCATGTATATAATATAAGCATTAATCCCTCTCATGTATATCATGTAAGCATTCTGCTAATCCCTCTCATGTATATCATATAAGTATTCCTGTGTTGTATACTAATCTTTTTCAAATATACATATACATACATACATATACATATATATATATATATAATAACAGTGGTCTTACAGTTTTTCCATATATCATACCAACATCTTAAAATATTCATGAAGTTTATATTAGCATTCTTATAATCTTTCATACATATAATGACAATTGCACTCCCAAAACATAAAAATTAAAGCAGGAATACTGTATCCTGCCAATTTGTAAATGAGCTACTTACTCTCGCAGCAGATCTTGACATGTGGGTTATTTATAGATTGTTCACAGGTATATCCCATTGGGCAGTGTTCATCCACCATGCATTTTTCGCCGCATTTATTTCCATCTGGGCACAACGGCTCTAAACATAGCATAGATCTATTATTAGCAGTGCTCTAGTTATCTAATTATTATTATACTATAAATATATGGCAAATAGTTATTATATTCTAATAAAATGATAATATTGTGATTATATTATTATATAACATATATAAAATGGTCAATACTAAAGTGGCGAAGAATGGTGGGAAATCAACAACAGTTATTTCCACTATAAGACTATGCAACACTTAACATTAACACTATGAGGCCATGAAGTTAACAATAACATCTTCAGATTATGCGAAAGTTAAAATCATCACTATAAGGTCGTGTAACAGTTAACATGTTCCCTATAAGATCGTGTAGCAAGCAATATTATCGCTATCAGGAAATGCAAAACTTAACATTAACACTATAAGACCATGCAGCAATTAAAATTATCACTATAAGACCATGCAACCATTAATATTAAAACTATAAGACCATGCAACAGTTAACATTATTACTATCAGACCAAGCAAAACTTCATATGTACACCATAAATGCATTCAACAGTTAACATTAACATTACAAGCCCGCACAACAATTAACATTAACAACATAAGGCCATGCAATAGTTATCATTATCACAACAAGGCCAGGCGAAACTTAACAGTAACACTATGAGATCGTGTAACACTTTACATTATTATTATAAGGCCATGCAACAATTAACATGGCCACTATAAGACCATACAACTGTTAGCATTCACACTATAAGACCATACAACTGTTAGCATTCACACTATAAGACCATACAACTGTTAGCATTCACATTATAATTTCAGGCCTTTGTCAATACTCGAAACAATTGAAGGGTATTAAACTGAACATATACATAATAGTTTAGACGAAGGAGCTTAACGGTTAAGCCAATAAGTTAGCCCGTTGAGCCTCCAGAAAAAAATTAGAAATTAACAAATATAAAATCATGTTTGCGTTAACATTTGTTTACATTCCCAGTTTTAGATAATTATGTTCATGAGTTGATTCACGTGATTTTGTCATTTTAAGACTCACTTTCACAGCATAGTTGGAGTTCTGGATTGTTTGCGGATACCTCGCACTGGAAACCTTTGGGACACATGCCATTCAAACACCTTCCTGCTATTGCGCAACCGTCCTTACAAATTGGATCTAAAGACAAATTTAAATATATTTCATGAATTCTAATTTGGTCTGTAAGGAATTTTTTTTTCTTTTTGTCAGTTGATTCTGGAAAATTTCTGTGATATAAAAAGCAAACATTAAGCGTATTCATACTGTAAATATGATCTTAATATAAGACAAGACTAAGCAGATCTGAATCAGCTGTTAGAAAAAAACTCCATAGGTATGGGAAGTACAGATGAAACATTAAACACGGGAGCATCATAACAAGTTCGATTGTGCATTATCAATATTACAAATTGCTGTCAAAAGAAGTAACAATAGAAGTAAAAATTGTCATAAGAAATGACTAGACACTTTATATGGTATATGGACTCAAGAGAAATACGGAAGGCCCACCAGCCAGTCTTAGAATTGATGTAGTACTTTACCTTCACAACATATCCTTAGAGAAGGATTGTTAACAGACTGAGTACATGTGTACCCAGGCGGACAGTTGTCATTGGTCATACACTTGTCACCACATTTACTGCCATCAGGACATATAGGTTCTACAATTAGAAGTAGTGAATGATGTTAAAATACATTTCAAATCGCTTAGGCAAAGTTATTCAAAACTAATATAAAATATTGTCATGTGTGAAATAATGATAGATAAAAATTTCGTAATTTTCTTGCATTTCTATTTTGATACTTTCATATTTATGAGTGTAATAACAATTCTATCAAAACTAAGACTTTAATTCGTGGAAACCCCCCTTTTTACAATATAATTACGAATCTTCTGTACAAACACTTAGCTAATACATTAATATACCTTGACAGTGACTACGTGAAATACTACCTCGCATAATCGGATGGCATCATGGCCATAACAAGTATTTCTTTATATCTATACTTACTTTCACAACAGAGATTGACGTATGGATTATTATATGATGATTTGCACTCATAACCTGGCGGACATTTTCCAGCATGACATCTTCCAATACACTTGTTGTCGTCAGCACATATTGGTTCTAAAATTAAACATATTCTCATTCATTTATTACATATCTTGACTTAAAACATTCAGTTTTTGACCATATTGCATCCTTCTTACGTTATAATTTCGTCGTCCGTATTTACGCATAACGTTATAGTTTCTCATCCCATACGATATTAGAAGGTATCTATACTTTGAAATGAATTCCATCAAAACGTAATTTGTTCCATCGTTTCAAATTATTTAATAAAATTTGATTTTGATATCTGATCCCACGAAAGTCGCCTTATAAGTGATGATAAATTTTTGTCAAGTAATGTTTCTTACCTTCGCAGCATATTTTCAGATAAGGATTGTTGGTTGTTTGTCTACATTTATATCCCACGGGACATTCTCTGTCATCCATACATTTCTCCCCACATTTGCTGCTGTCAGGACACGTCGGCTCTGTACACAAAAACAAAAACAAAATTAAAGATAGGTCTCATTACTGTCGCATCATGAATTATTTTCTGTATAATAAAAATCAGGCAAATCTTCAGTTTCAAACAGAGTACCTTTAACCGTTCTCTTATTTATAGACCTTTTCCCAATTTTAAATAATGTAAAAGGTCTAATACCAGACAAACCACATTTTGCCAGAATTTTCATTATGACGTTAATGCTTGGATTGTGACGTCACAGTAGTATGACGCAATCTATGAGGTACAACTTCATTTGTCCGGTATTGCCCCTTACACCATGTAAAATTGGTAAAAGGTCTATTTTGGGATTAAAATTATAGGGATGTAAAGTAAAGATGATGGATAAATCCAAACCATAAGTCCGAAAATCATGAATCCAGAGGATATACAAAATCAGTGAAAATAAAAATCAAGTAGAAAATACTTACTTTCGCAGCACACTTTGACATATGGATTGTTATGTGACGGCTGGCAGACATATCCAGAAGGACAATGTTCGTCTATTTCACAACGTTCTCCACATCTGTTCCGGTCTATACATTTTGGCTCTTAAATACACAATTAAAAGTTATAAATTAGAACAGATGAGAATAGTTACAAAAGATGAGTTGATTGTACTTCAAATAATTTTAAAACTTGATGCTGACTGAATCTTTGATCATTAAATTAAACCAATTCAACTTGTATGGCTTTGATGGTGATAGATTAAATGATACAAGCATGCATATAATAAAAAAAATATGTAACTGTGATGTAGCTTAAATAAAATTTGAATTAAATTTTTTTTTCTACCTTTCCAATATAATTTCCATTACTAATACGTCATCAAAACATTCTTCCTAGAAACCATTTGGAAAGTAACATTCCAAAACTACGATAAGCAAATTCCTGTATACATTGAAAATAAACAAACTGCATGCAGTTTGGTGTGTAGGTTTAGATGTTTATTTCCATGACCAAGTAATATTCTATCCGAAAAGGCTGTGATATTCTCAAAATTCAATGCAAATCAAAATTGGGAAAATGGTTAATTAAGGAAAGTGCCCTCTAGATACAAGTTGATATGATATCGACAATTGGTAGTAAAAGTTTTTAAGACGTAGATTTGTTGATATAGGTTGTCTTTAAAGCAGAATGTACTGTTTATCTGTTCACTTACTTTCACAGCAAATCTTGACATTTGGATTATTTTCAGATGCCTGGCATTGGTACCCGTCTGGACACATACCATCGACGCATTTACCGGCGCACTGAAACTTATCCAAGCACACAGGCTCTATAAGAAATAAAATCATTATTCATTATACAAGAAATAAAGAAACCGATGTGTTGGAATTTTAATTTTTACTTATACTTTGATCGTTCATTGGACAGTTTTTCACATTGTAATATGTCACAGAAATCTTGATGTCAAGAACAAGTGCCGACGACTAATAATCTAAGAGAGAGAGAGAAAACCTATATTCCAATTGAAAATCATACATCTATGTAACCAATTGATGATTATTAAACGAATACTATCTCAAAATGTATTTCGAATTTATCCGACTTAAATTTTGTATATCCACAGATGTAGGTTTGGGTCCCATTTAAGAAGCATTAATTGCCGCAGAGCACCTGTGAATTGCACTCTTAAAGTATATCATAATATCTTACTCTCACAACAGACTCTGACGTAAGGGTTATTTATAGCCTGTTCACAAGAGTATCCGCCAGCACAGTCACCATCATGTCGACACACGTCACCGCATTTATTGCCATCTGGGCACATTGGTTCTAGAAGAAGATATAAATATTTCTCAAGTATGTTATGTGATACGATGTCTTAATTTTTCGGTACTTCTTCGGTTTTTTTTTTAATTCCAATAGCTAGATTTTATACAAAAATTTCCTAAAGAAGTATCAATAAGAAGAACTATGAATAAATACAACGGCAAACATACAGAATATATCATGAAAAAATTCTAAAATGTCAATTTAATTATTGATTATTCAAAGTCATTTTCTCAATAAATGAAAGCTTATTCGCCAAATAGGTGACTGTAATGTTTGTATTCTTACTTTCACAGCATAGGTTAACGTTAGGGTTGTTAACAGCAACTTCACAGCTATAACCTGAAGGACATTCACCAGCTCGACATTTGCCCGCTCGTTTTGCTCTGTGCAAACACATGGGTTCTGCAAAAATCAATTTCATCAGCTAAATAAAACTGTAAAATTATTTTTCAACGATTACTCACTCTCTGTTACGACACCTTGAAATCTGTTAAACATGTAGATGTACAATAATATAACAAGATACCTTTTGGAGTTTCACAGTCATATTACAAATTCACAACTTAGTCCTAAATTTCTTAATTATATACAGTTTGCCTTTTAAAGGATGTTGGATTTGGATTAGTGGCTGTCTGTAAAAATATCTGTCATGTTGAAAGTAATTGATTTTGTACGTACTTTCACAGCATATTTTCAGATATGGGTTATTGACAGCCGGTAAACACTTGGTTCCAGGTGCACACTGGCCACTAGGTGAACATCTGTCGGTCACTCTACTGCCTTCTGGACACATGGGTCCTTCATGAATATAATGAAGACATTAAAGATAAAGGTATATAATTTTAAATAAAATTTATTTATTTATCTATATTTGCACCATATCAATTGAATAAGTAAATATATGCGATACCGATCCGAATTCCACTACTTGAAGTCCAAAGAACATGACAATATGTATAGTCTCTATAAAGGAGAGTTTTAAAACGATTGCATGAATGGGTGAATGTCGTTATATAACACTTTCTATATAAAATTATAAGTTTTAGAGAAAACACAAAAACATTTTTATTAATTACTACAACTGTAATATACATTCAGGCTGACCAAGGAAAATTGATATGGTTTCAATATTATTATTATTACATTTACAAATGAGAAAACAGGAGACATCTGACAAAGCTGTATGACACAAATCAACAAGGACCGGCACACAAAAATGACAACAGCATAATATACACGGAACGACATTACACAAGTATTCGATTGTGCTGCGGTTACGAGACCGACTTAGGACGGTCAGTTGAAGTAACAAACGTCACTCAGTTGGTGTGGTGAAATATAATATCGATATAAAAATAGCTAACTTACTTTCACAGCAAAGTTGCACCAATGGGTTATTGGCCGATACTAGACATTTGAAACCGGAAGGACATATTCCATTGATGCATTTTCCAGCCAGTTTACTGCCATCAGGACATGTTGGGTCTAAAGGGAAAACAATTAGAAGATAAAATAGAGTAGAAAATGACCAGTGGACATACGTAAACAAATATAATCTTACCTATTTATAATGATTTCAAACATTGTTTTATACATCATATATTCAACATACCAAAACGACATCCATTATTCAGTATTTATTAATATGTATTATATCAATATTGATATCATTGTTTAGCACATCTTTTGTAATATGTTGAAGTCATAGAAAGTGAAAGAGACGACTACCGAGATCTGATGATTGTCACGTGACCGAGAGGTCCTGGGTTCGAGTCCCACAGGTGGCCCATCGGTGTCCTTGCCCTTGGGTTAGACATCGAAAACCGAAAGTCTCGTGTCAAGGTAGGCATGGCACGTAAAAGATCTTTCACTGTTTCTAGTGGGCCCTTTACATAAGTCTAAATGTCTATGCATTGCATCAGGCCGATAATGTCACCATATGAGAGCAATATTCTAATGGTGTGACGGACAAAGATTCAAACAAACAAATAGATCCAAGTTACTGTTATATCACAGCATGTTTGAGATAAAACTGTATTTTGGTATGTATTCTTACTTTAAAGCAACCAAATTTTAGCACAAAACGTCGAAAAATAGAGGTCTGTGATATATGAAATTAGTACACACAATATTTTGAAGTTTTAGTTATGAACTGTACTCACTTTCACAACATATTTTGAGGTACGGGTTGTTACTGGACTGAGTACAGGTGTAGCCAGGGGGACAGTCCCTCTGAGATCTGCATTTCTCCCCACAATTACTACCATCTGGGCAAACGGGTTCTGAAAAGCGAAGTAAAGTATTACGGGTAATGATTAAACGTCAAAGGTGAATTTCAAGATAAAATGAAACAGATAAATTTAGTTGATTTATCATTTATTTATTTATTTTTTTTTTTTTTGAAAAGTTTGTCTGTTTCCTTAAAAGTTGATTAAGACTCAACAGATAAGTAAAATTCTATAACATACTTCATACACCTTTTTATTTTCAAAACAAAATCATGCAATCAAATTTCATAAAAATTCTATATTTTCAGTAAGAAACAAGTTAAATTATTCATAGCAGGCGGCAGTTGGCACTTACTTTCACAGCACAATTGGACATATGGATTGTTGGCAGACGGAGTACATTGATAACCATCGGGACACACACCGTCTATGCATCTTCCCAGGCAATTGTTGCTGTCAGCACAGATTGGTTCTAAACGACAACGTAATGTTTCATTCATAAACAGGTAACTAATATAAGGATGTATAAGACATCGTAAATGAACTTTATCTTCATTAAGGTGTCAAGGGAGTGATTTCCTAGTTATCACTGGATGACTTATGATAATACACGCGTTGATTGTTTTATGATGTCATCATTCCTTTGACGTCACATAAACGCTCTAGCAAAGAGCTAGATTCTAACAGAACCATAAAAATCAATCTCTCAAACAAAACTAAGGACATAGAATATTTCATTTTCTTGCAGTCCAAAGATATGTTAATTTATGAAGTATGAATGTAGTGTAATGGACACAAAGTAGTGAACACAATCTTCTATTTAGCTTTATGTTTTACTCGAAATGATTGAAACTCTTTAATATTTCTTACAGGGTAGCCTTTATCTTTATACATGTAGTTGAAAAAGTCGAATGTTGTACATACCTTCGCAGCACACTTTGAGGTAAGGGTTATTAGAGGACTGTTTGCACTTATACCCAGGGGCACACTGGTCATCGGATAAACATGTGTCACCGCAGGTCATGTGATCTGGGCACGTGGGTTCTATCAATCAAAATGTAGTATAAAAAACGTGATAAAATTGTCCATCAATGTGTGAAACTGGACGTACAGATAGATATTTCAAGGACGTGATGTAATCAATTAAACATTCATTTAATAATATTTCCTACGCGAAGGTATACATTCATTTAATCATATTTCATAAACAGAATAAATGATAGGAGTATTTCACCCTAGTGTACATAAATGTACATTGGATTTTAAATATATGTTAAACATATTGAACACTCCCTATTATTAACATAATAATCGCATATGATATGTTCAGAGTTTGGAATGGCTTATACACTTGCTGAAGGGTTTTAAATGCAGTGCAGTAAATTCTAACAGAGCAGCACTAGGCCCAGGAACTGTCTACACTATACGCTGAGATATACTCACTTTCACAGCACATCCGGTAACCGGGATTATTCATCGACTCCTCACATAGGTAACCAGATGGACAATCGCTGTCCATGTGACACCTCTCTCCACACTTCTTACTGTTAGCGCAAATTGGTTCTAAATTAAAAAAAAAGAGAAATATTAGTAATTCCAATGTCATATTAGTGATTCAAATGTAATTTTCGTAATTTAAATGTAATATTTCGTTTTCGTAAATGAATAATGATCCAAATACAATACAAAAAGATTATATTTCATCACATAGTGTAAATATAGAGTATAATGTTACATTTATTTTGTATATCTTTATTAAAAATTTGTATGCAATAAGGAGACAAGTTGAACTGAATTGCATTTTATTAGCATATTCATTATGTGCCTTTTCATGCCTTATTTTGCGTTCAGCACTTACTTTCAACTCAAAATCATATATAATTATATAAAATAAACGAAGAGCAACTTCAAAGTGATAGTCCAAGTTGAGAGGTAATATTAGATATGTATATATTTCTTGTTTAACATTACAGAATAATAGTAATGTTAGTAATCTTAGTAACAGTAATCTTAGTAATAGTAATCTTACTTTCACAGCACACTTTGACGTGGGGATTATTATTAGATTGTTCACATGTATAACCTCCCGGACAGTCGGTGTCTACCCTGCACCTATCACCGCACGTTCTACCATCAGGACATACAGGTTCTGTGGAACAATATACCATTAAGTCGAAATGAACAGTACGATGCAATCATTTACGACATAAACGTAAGTGGAAATGATTATTGCATTAAGTCTTTTCATCCCAAATATATAGTATGCGTTTTTTAAGACACGGAAAAAGAAAGGAATTGATTATTTGTTATTATTTGTTATTTTCTTGCTACGAAAAAAAAATATGTGCACTCGAAGTCTTACTCTAATTATAATTTGGAAAATGTCACGTCATAGACAAATGTAAATGTAAGACATCATTTTTATAAAAGATAAAAATGTAATAGAAAAATAGAATAGCCTTACTTTCACAGCAAAGATGTACATTTGGGTTGTTGTTTGAAGTAAGGCAGTTATATCCTGGTGGACACTGTCCATCTCCTACACATGGACCTCCACTATTACAACTGTCCGGACACACGGGGGCTTTAAGAGAAAGTATGCATATCATTTACAATGTTTATCTACATTAATATCTATGCAACGAATATGTAATCTCAATAAATAAGTTTGTATGCTGAACAACATTGCAATCATTGTAATTGTACACTGTATATCAGTTATAAAAAAATGTAGGTGATAATATTCAATCTTTTTCATGAATAAGTACAAATTGTACTTTGCACTAAGAATATAATATGTAGAAAATGTAAATATGAACAGAATTACAATTATCAAATAAATTATAAAAAATAAGAATAATGATAAATTAGTCCAATTAAAAGAAATCACATTCATGTAATTTTAGCTTTAATGTTTTGAAATCGTGAAATGCGAGTGGTACATTGGAGGGCTAGGACAACATACCTTCACAGCAGATATGTATCAAGGGATTATTAATGGCTGGCATACAACCGAATCCTGCAGGACATCCACCATGGGAATCACATTTACCTCCTCTTAGTCCTCCGTTTGGACACAGGGGTTCTGAAATGTGTTATATCATATAATCTTATCCTACATTACTATTCGGCCTTTTCGTTATACAGAGTTACTTCCCATTTGGGACGGTATCTGACGTAAAACACTTATGACGTCATCGAATTTTATGGAGACTGATCTAAATCTCAGGGTAATGATATAGTCCACAAATGACGCTTTCATAAGAAATTGATGACGTCATAACTGTTTTACGTCAGATACCGTCTCAAATGGGAAATAACTCTGTTTAACGTAAAGGCTCAATAAATGATACGATATATCAAATCATGATCAAAGCTTAAAAAGACTTGTACAAGATCATTATTTGGGTTTTGTTTGCAGTGTTTTAGAATATGGTGACAAGGAAGCTGGGTTTATACTGTTTCATCTGAAGGACAGAGAGACAGTAATGAAAGGTTCCCTTTGAACAATCATAACTTCCAATGAAGTAGTTTGATACTTAATGTACAACATTCCTCAGTTATTGGTCACAAGTTATCTTAATTTTCCACAAATAAGATATTTGGAATTTCAAGTCATTGAATCATTCAAACTACATAAAAATTTAACGGCAATTGTTTAAGAAAATAAAAAGTATTTTATGCTAGAGTTATCTTTCCCATTACAGAGATATGATGTCAAATATTTGTTGGTTGGTTGATTGGTGTTTTACGTCGCTTTCAACAATATTTCAGTTATATCTCGACATGGAAGCAGGAGGTTACCAACCTCTTAAACATAGTGGCGCAACCCGGGAATCGAACCCGGATCGTCGGCACCGCAAGCCAAGCACTACACCACGCCTGCCCCTCAAATATTTGTATATTTGTTCGCCGTCAATCTGATATTTGTTAATGAATGATGATATAAAAGGTCGTTTGAAAGTATTCTGTCCAAAAAAGACGTTGTTTAAATCGAAATCATACAAAATTCGGGCACATTTTTATAGTAATTTTCTTGTACTATAATCAAGACCAAAGAGATACGTGCAAGCGAATAGCACCTATACTTATTGTCCGTAATCGTTTAATAAGCTATGAAGATCAAATTGTCACATATCCCCATAATAAATTAAGACGGAATCGTCATTTGAAATTTTACAATAATGTATAAACAAGAACATGTATGTTTATATACTTACTCTCGCAGCAGAGTTTCACATACGGATTATTAGAGGATTGCAAACAACCGTATCCTGGCGGACATGATCCGTCTGGAGCACATTCTCCTCCACATGCGCTCCCCTCTGGACATACAGGCTCTGCAATCATACAACTTCATACAATATCTAACATTGGAACATAAAACCACATTCAACATATCGTGTGAAATCATACAGTCCAGGTGGAATGCGCATGTTAACGAGTAAAAAGTAAAAAACGAGTAATGTCTTCACATTAATTACAAGTACTCATCTCAAGATTTCGATTTCAGAATTTTAAAATTTTGATTCAAACCAAACGCAAATACATACTCTGGCAATTACATAAATGCTTTAACCTTAAACTATCATCATTACATAAAAATTGAAAATTGTGTTTCATCGGTTACCTTGGCAACACAGTTTGATACGAGGATTATTAGTAGAAGGCTTGCAGTTATATCCCATTGGACATTGAGAGTTGTCATGGCAACGACCTCCATTATCGCATCCCCTTGGGCATGTAGGATCTATATAAATGATAATGTAATGTTGTAATTTAGTATAATTAAATATAATAAACATATATTTTGTTACTTTTTAGACAGTAACTGTCGTCTGTAAACGTCCACATAATGGCGATAAATTCCTTATTAATGAAAACATAGTCATAATTATTTACACCTGTTCAGACAATAGGAACAATGTCTTAACTGAAAATACTTCATTTAATACACCGTAGTTATTGTTTGTTAATTTAGCAAACATTAAATTGGATTAAGAATATTATGGTGCAAACACCTGCTGTTTTTTTTTTCTTTTTGTTACTTTGTCCAGAAGCATTCAGAGATTTTTACGTGCCAACGTATACCGTGAAACAGAACCTCTGTTTACACCATTTCATCCAATGCAGAAGATAATAAATCACCTTCGGAAAATCTTAGCTTTCAACCTTAATCTAACGCAGATCCTCAGATCTGATGTCATTAAAAATACCACTAGACCCACCCCTCCTCACTTTCGAAATCAGAGGCTAAAACATGTTCCCAACCAGAGTAAAACATTATGTCAGATTTAGAGTGCAGTAATCAACGTAAGTTTGAAAAATGATCTTACTCTCGCAGCACATTTTAACGTAAGGGTTGTTTGCTGACTGCAGGCAGCTGTATCCGGCAGGACAATTTCTATCCGTAGAACAAGGTTCACCACATTTACTGCCGTCAGGGCATGTAGGTTCTGAAATCGGATATAAGTGTCATAAAAGTACATGCACTATTAAATTGAATCTAAGCAGAGGTAATCAACTTGATATCATTATAAATATTGGTTGATCGAATCATACACAATAATCTATTTATTATATCTGTGTATTTAATGGGGTATGTAGTGTATGAGAGAGAAAACAGCTTTTTGTTAGTGTCTCTGTTTGTTGTTTTTATTATTAATGTTGTTGTGTCGGAGTTTTTTTTTTCTTCTTAAGGAATGAAATACAGAAAAATGGCCGAATACTTACTTTCGCAGCAGACCCTGACATTTGGATTATTATCAGATGCTATACAGCTATAACCTGCTGGACAATGCTCGTCTGACTTACACCTTCCCCCGCAAAGGGAACCTTTCTGACATGTTGGTTCTGAAAATAAAAGGGAAAAACTACAATATGAAAGCAAATAAAATCTATTGTTGTCTAGCCATAATGATAATGATAAGATGTCGCCAAAGCCCCCACTCACAAATGAATGATTATACAGGTAAACTCTCATACTACATGTGAACCAAAAAAGGTGTATGATGCGGTCTTATCACGTGTTCATTATAATTAGTTGGAAGATGTGCTATAGATCATTTTGTTAGGTTTTCATATCCTTATTTTTATTTTTATTACTATTTTTTTTTTTTGTCATCTATTTATTTATCTATTATTACTTTTATTATTACTACTATTATTTCAAATCTTGCCAGATTTATTATTATTATTTTTCGTCGGTATTTTGTTAATCCAAAAGGCCGTAATTAGCGAGAATCTTTTGTAAGCCATGAAAAAAACTCCTTGATTTCATATTCGTAAGTAGGGTGATCATGAATTCAAACAAATAAGAAAATTTGCATTATCACTTGCGATAAAACCAAATTTATATCCCATAATGCATTCGGAATGTTTCGGACCTCTTATTAAAATATTAAAAACGGGCAATATGTAAACCTCCAAGCGGACGTGTAATACTGATGTACTCTCTTATCCCTGTTCACTGTTCCTTAATAATTAATTTCTATAAAAATCACGCCTAATGACGCCGCCTGCCTTAAGTGACCACCTTTCCACCTTCAGTCTGATGGTCGTTGGAAACCGGTTTGAGTATACATAAATATGTCTCACTTACTTTCACAGCAGAGTCTGACATGTGGGTTGTTGTGTGACTCCAGACATTCATATCCTCCCGGACAATCCTCATCTAACATGCACCTATCTCCACAGGTCGCCCCATCGGGACACAATGGTTCTATGGTGGAAATAGATCACCAAAATAAATTAAAGCCTTTACAAACATTTTCTTTGTCGTATCATTACAATTTTACAGGAAGAAATACGCTCAATTATTTGAAAATTTTTGGATGTTGAAACTTTTCTTGGGGTTTTTTTTTTTTTTATTTATTTACTTTTATTTTCATTTCTTTTAATTTTTTTTTATTATAGCAAATATAACTATAAGTAAACCTATATGTTAAGTTTAAACGTTAAACTTTGATTAACTAAATTCAACCTTTAACATTTCTCATTGCCATCGTCGTTTATATTCAGAATATGATTGGATATGAACACTTACTTTCACAACACATTTTAAGGTAAGGGTTGTTTGCTGACTGTTTACATAGATATCCAGGTGGGCACTGAGAATCATCCATGCATTTATCTCCACATGTCATGTGATCTGGGCAGATCGCCTCTAATAAAACAACAATACCATTATTTCGTAGATAACATTAAAAATATTTATCTCCATATGTCATGTGATATGGGCCGATCGCCTTTAATAAAATAGCAATACCATAAAATAGTAGATTACATATTACAATACATTTATCTCAATACGTCATATAATCTGGGCAGATCTCCTCTGATAAAATAGCAGTGCCATTATAAAAAAGATTACATATTACGATGCAAGCTATTGAATGACTCCTTTATATCATCAAATTCTAACTTTCATCCTAAGAATTTGTGTTTTGAATCTTTGACTGATAGTACCTGATAAGGTCTAAGGAATAGAAGTAAAATTAAAAAGTTATTTATTTAAAATTTTCTACTTATTTATGCGCTGCTTCTATTCAGCGTGTTGACTGAAACATAAAACTCGACGTCTTTCTGTCTTATTAACATCCAATTTTCTTTTTATTTTTCGATTTCTAGACAAATTTATACATGTATGTTATTTAAATCGCATTATGAATGAAATGAAACAAAAACTTTTTGGGGTGTTAAAATATGTATTAATGGTTGGTTGGTTGGTGTTTTACGTCACTTTCAACAATTTTAAACATAGTGGCGCAACCCGGGAATCGAACCCGAATCGTCGGCACCGCA
The DNA here is from genome assembly GCA_035048485.1 of Pteria penguin. Taxonomy (NCBI): domain Eukaryota; kingdom Metazoa; phylum Mollusca; class Bivalvia; order Pterioida; family Pteriidae; genus Pteria; species Pteria penguin. Next base: position 41,665,243 of record CM068591.1, on the reverse strand, counting down.
AGCTAAGCGTTTAACCACTACACCAAGTCTGCCCCTTATGTATTAATGTGAATCATTCAGTGATAAATGTAAAAAAGAAGCATTGATGATTTTTTGTCACTCGTACTTACTTTCGCAGCATAGTTTGATGAATGGATTGTTCCCTGACTGTACACAGTTATATCCCTTAGGGCAATGTTGATCAGTTTTACAAACAGGACCACACTGTCGACTGTCTGGACATGTCGGTTCTGAAAATGTAGGACTTTACTGGTCAGATGGTTAAACAAGGACGCAAGCAATCTCGAAATGCACGGACACCATGTGAAACAAGATGAATCCTAGGCACTTAGAGTATATTGAATACGAAAATAAAGCAATTTTATTAGGAACGAAACACAAATGGGAATTTCTACGGTGATGTTTTGTACAAACTTAGGAGGGTCAAAGGTTCCGATAATTTTATCTCGTCGGGTTGTAAATTAGTGAAATGGTTTTGTCATCAACAGCATGACCCGCAGATCATCTAAAAGACAATAAGTTTGCATTGGGCTCTTCTACATTCTTATACAGACTTCTACTTAAGCGTTGCACGTGATTAACTAACAGGGCTCTGAGGGCCCCATAATGGGTCTTGTTGAAACCATTATTTTTCATAAGAGACTTGGTCCTGTACCTCGTTCCCTCTGAATGTTAGCCGAGACTCCTACAGATTAAGGGTCTGATCTAGCTTCCAGATCGGCAGAGCACGGTTTACTCATATTGATATCAATTTATATACTTTTGATATCTTGGTCCTCCTCTGCGCTCTATACGTATTTATTTTTTATGACCTCTCGGCTTGAGAGACTTGTTGATCCTTGCTCTCTCTATATGGAGGACTTTTTATGGATATTTAAATGTGTGTCCTTTGATTATGCTGCTTTTTGGTGCATGGGAAAGTAGGCCCGTAAACCAGTACACCAAGCTAATTGAAAACTACTGTTGATCTTCCTAAGCCGTTATCGCAACTGCATTTGAATCGAATTGTTTATGTTTTATTTTTATCTTTACATTTATAGACTAACTTCTATTTTGAAAAATATGTTGTTGACAGCCCTGGCATTTCTACATGTCATACAAGTAAGCCAATGCATTCCATTTATGGGCGATTATTGTTCCAAAAATATTTTTATTATCTTTATCTTAAATTTTTACTATAAAAACGTGCTGTGCTCAATACTAGATGAAAAATCCTCAACATTATAAATGCATATAAGTCAATCAGCAATATATCAATATTCATAATCGATAAAACACCAAACACAATGGTAAGTGAGTAATCAATCACCAAGTACTGGCATAACGCATGAATACTGATCATCTGGGTGTGACATAATCGAGACACTTTGATCTCTTGTATTAGGTACATTTTATAGTACCATATTTCATCTCAACAATGCTCGCAGATCAGTCATTACAAGATGTGGTGACAAGAAATAGGACAACTCAAAATCATGTTTTTTGTTATTTTAGGTAGAGTAACACATGTGCATATATTTGGAATGGGTTTTTTTTTCATTGCTTTGAACAATTTACATATTTATATTCTTTACATATTTTGAATTATGTTAATTATAGTTTAAAAGTTCAATTTACTTTAAAATATTATTCTGTATTTTTTATGCTTTAATCTATTCGCATTTTTATTAATGTATTATACATTATTTCGGATTTTGTTTTACTTTAGTTCAGTTTTTTTTCCTCTTCTTCTATCTTTCTCGCGTTGAATGATTAAGCACAAAAAGAGAAAGTTTGGTTCCGATGGGAGATTGAAATGAAAATAGCCATTGACTTGATGTATTTAACCCGTTTGCCGATCCACTTTTCGTTTCGATCAGATCGAAAATTTTATCTATATATCAGTTTGAATAGTTTGAATACTTTAGGAACTTTCTAGTAAACCATTTATTTGATGGCGATTAGTACACATAATATAATAAAGGTTTACTCAGGCAGTTTTTTGCGACTTGAAGATTGGAGGTAACGGACTTCTAAGACATGGTGGTATAATCAGGGAATTAAACACTGATTGTCACTCCGCACATCAAAGGTATATCATTTCTATAGTATCTTCCTTTTTATCTTTAATACTATGTATGCATGTTGAAAATAAATGTTTAGTATAGGATTTAAATAACAAGAATAAGAAATGAGAAAAATAGGAGTTCAAAGAAAATTAAATAAAAGCTGAATTGAAACAAAGTGTGATTCCATTGGAGAAATCGGATCACGACTGAAGATGGCCAGGTGCGTTTCAACTACGATAAATTCGACGAATTCAAACTTTACTTAATAGGACAAGTCTAATGATCTAAAGCAACTGCTAATAGATAAGATGTTTTGCCTTTGGAGTTCGGCTTTTCCTTAAGGTATTGATCCTCACCGGTAATTATAAGAATGATAAAGCTATTTGTAATACGCTTTTGCGAAATGCAAACAAGAATATCATATACAAAGGCATTATGAAATATTCGATTGTAATTCAGTTACAGAACCGATTTAGGACGGTCAATTGAACTGACTATAGCTGCTGGAAATTATTTTTCTTACTGTAGCGTTAAAATGGTTCTTGCTCTGTCGTATACAAAACATTAACTTACAATCTTAGTGGTGCTCATACATATAAAGATTCTGCCAAATGTGCCGGTAAAACTTAATAACGAGTACGGACAAGGAATTTAAAACCAGTATCCGGTACGATAAAAATACCATGAACCAATAAATCCAAAGTAATACTTACTTTCACAACACAGACTCAGGTGAGGATTGTTAGCCGATTTTTCACATTCGTATCCAGGCCTGCATGGCTCACCTCCTTCGCATATTCCTTTCACTTTCTTTCCATGAGGGCAATATGGCACTTGTGAATAAAAGTTGTTAATACAGAAAACATACATGTAGGAAAAAATATAAGTATGTGAAATACATGTATAGGTATTGATTTAAATTTGACAATGGTGAAGTGCATTTGGGGAAAACACGAAATTGACTTAAAGTACCAATGTGGAGATAATGTATGAACACGTAGAAATCAGGAAGTCAGAACACAAGACCTAAAGGAGTAATCATCTACTGTTTGGCTTGCCGCGTCCACCATAAATGCCAAAATCAAACTACAACCAAAACGTTGTGTTCAGTATGTTAGTTATCAACGATATCAATTGAATTTTTCCACAAAATATATAGTCAAATGAGATTATACGTAAAGTAATATCGCCCCTCATATGGAATATAGAAGGATGACATATTACAATGCGCCATTACTATCAAGATGGTATACCATATGAATCATTCTTGCCCTCATTAATGAACCTTATACTGTATAAACTATTTTCTACATACAAGAAGTCAGTTGTCCATTGTTCGATGTAATGGTACATTACGATGTACAACTCACTCCAAATATACAAATTAGCGACGAATTTCTTTTGACATAGATATATGAATACTTACATTGACAGCACACCTTGGCGTATGGATTATTCGCTGCAGGTACACAATCATAACCTTCTTTGCAATGTATATCAGCGCCACATTTTCCGCCACACTTGTTACCATGGGGACAGGTGGGTTCTATGTTTAACACAATTATATGAACAATGAATACATACATGTAGTCATTAAAATTTTTGAAATATACCATTTGATATTATTTAACTATGTTATGATCATATGCTCATTTCCATCAGAAGGAGATTCAAAACTTTTATTGAAGTGACTCTGTAACGACGATTAATTTTACTATATACTTAATTTTAGATTGTCACATTTAGCAATAGCTTACATAATGCGAAAATTGAATATAAATCTATTTAAACAAGTTTAGATAATTTTCCATAAAAGAAAATAACAAAACAAACATTATCAAACAAACATTTAAGAAAGCGGTACTAAAACTAATACATCTCTCTTAAAATTTCTAAATTAATCATTTATTTTTTCATCTTAAAATAAAAAATATGAAAGTAGCGACAATGTACCACAATGGACATTCACGGACCCCTGAAATACAGAGGTGATACCAGGTGCCCAGGAGGAGTGAGCAATACAAATAACGTAATAACAATCTCATCATTGTAATACAAAGTTAAGTAAGATGGATTTATTTTCAAAACAATAATGATCTATAAACTAGTTCTACTTCAACAAGTTCTACAGTGAATACAAAAATGATTACATCAAGGTGAAATGTATAAATCCTTTTTTAAATAAAGGGGTCTCCGTGGAGTGAATATATAACACAATAAAAATTATAGTCATGTAGATATGATAAAGGTACTATAGACAGATAATTGACCGAAATATATTGTATCTATTTTTAGAGACAGAATGCTCTGTAAATCACTCAAGTCACACATATATCATATTGGGTTCACTGCGATAAAAAATTCGTGGGAAAACGTATGATATAGGTGATCCTTGAAACGTAGAAACAGAATAAAGTTTTACTCTACCTTTTTTTTCTTAATCGATATGTAAAGTATCACTGGTTTAACGACAATACAGTGTTTGATATGACAAGACCTGAACATCAAAGCCTTTAGGTATATAGGTGTCTGCATTGTTTGGTGTGCGTAACAAAGTGCACGGTATTGTTATTGACAATTAAAAAATTCTGACGTGAGATATGGAAATTAATACGATATTCCTACATACATTATTCATTCTAAATACGCCATTCATTCGTTGTTGTGTATAATGAATTATTGACGTTTAAGCATAAAGATATTCTTTTTTCACTTTAATAAGTTTATTAAACAATAGAATTTTGTATTGTAAAATATTTAATTAAACTCGTTCGACCTAAGTTCAACAGAGTTGATTTCATATTACACAAAATATTTCGAATCTAAAATCTATTGTTTAATTTATATTTCACAAAATTATGAAAAAGGACTATGCCTTACACTCAGGAAAAATGCACTGGTCATGTTAGAAAGTTAGAAAAACAAACAATAGAAACCCACATGGAATGCCACAGTTACGGATCTTTATTTGTAATTAATAAAAGATCTATTGTTGTGGGCCACTTGTATGATATTGGTGTTTCTTCCCGTTTACCAAGAAACGGTGTTATCAAGTAGACATACTTATATAATTTCATACCGCACTCTCCTGAATGTAAATTTAATACAAAACTCTAACGCAATAGTAATTGCTGAGAGGTCATAGAAAATGTGAAAACATTAGTTGAATAAAACAAAAGCAATAAATTCAGAATACGTAGTATCTAATCAGGATATGTTTGATAATATGACACGGCCAAAGACATTCCACAGGGAAGCACAATGGTTATAATAAAGACAACGTTTTACCTTCACAGCACAAATGAATGCCTCCAATGTTTGCAGACGGCTTGCATGAGTATCCTTTTGGACAATGTCCATTCAAGCACTGTCCTGCAGACATCTCGCCTTGGCCACAGACCGGTCCTTAAAAATATACTCTTCATTTTAAAAATGTATAGGATATAAGAAAAAGGTGACGGTAGATGTACTTAACTAGAGCGACCAAATTTTAGCACTAAACGTTGACAGTAGAAGATCGGCACTATCTACGTAATAATAAAGAGGGGGAAATTCTGTGCATTTAAATTTTGGTGAAGTTATAGTTCAAGATAAAGGAGGTATTGCATCTTTCTTCACGTTGGACGGAAGAAAGTACAAAGAGACGGACAGACAAGCAGACAGACAACTGGACTATACAAAAGCTAAATGCTCTCGGACTATAAAATGTTCTTTTGGTATTGCAACATATGACGTCATTAAAAACCAAGAAAACTACCGCCCCCCCCCCCACTCCCCTCTACCAAAAGAAAAATAATGAAAACAAATTAGCCGTACATATGACATTGTATGCCCATTTCAAAACATTCGAACCATCACTTTGCTTATCGAGAAGAAAAGTAATAAAACAATTATCTAAGAAGACTTCTGGGATGAGGAAGTCAAATCTGAGATCTTTTTTCGTAGTAGATGACAGCACGTGTTATCCTTTTTTATGGTATACGACGGCACGTGTGATCCTTCAGTGTTTTGGTGGATCCAATACAAAGGTTAAATTTTCAATGCAATGCATCAAATAAACACTGTCATTGTAAGTGAAATACTTTTAATGTGTGGTAAAACAAAAAATTAACAAACAAGATATCATCTTATGTATTAATTCTTACTTCTAAAACATCCACAGAATTAAATTCCTATATAAATCTATTATATTAAAAATAGTTTTATGATTGTGTTAAATAAGGAAATAACCAAAAAAAATAAAATTAGTATGCAATAAGCGATTATCATAAAATCGATTTTTAACACCCCTTTATGAAGTACTTCAGTTAAAATAGATGATCTACCTGTCAGTGTCATGTGTCATGTCTTTTTTAATTGTTTACATAATGAAGATGAATTAACCGCTTTGTCACAGATTTAACAGGGATATTGTCACAAGTATTATTAATGTTTTACGTTCGTTCATTACTAATTTTTTCCAGGTATGAAAATCATCATATAATAACAGCACATCAACCCTTTGCAGAATTCGCTGTCTATTCTGAAATTAAGCCGTAAAAACATACGATGCACTACCAATGAAACTTATTTTCTTTCTATGTCTTGTGCTCTGCTTGGTAACGAAAATAATACATGGTTAAAACATTTTTCGTGATATTTCAGACAAAACTTTCCATACCCAGAAAACCGGTAATATTCCTATATATAATGCTCATCTCAGGACATTTGACTACTACAATTTGTTAAATGTTGATACACCGAGCTGAAGTCAATATAACACATCCATTATAGAAGACATAATAGGAGATACTGGCTATGTCAGGCCCATTGGAAGAATATAACACATCCATTACAGAAGACATAATAGGAAATATTGGCTATGTAAAGATGATGGATAAATCCAAACTGTAAGTCTGAAAATCATGAAACCAGAGGACATACAAAATCAGTGAAAATGAAAACCGAGTGGAAAATAACAAAATATGTCTACTTGAAGAGCATATGTGAACCCCTATGATGGAGTGTGATCAGATGCCCGGGGAGAATGAGCATCTCCTGCTTGCTAGCAACACCCGACACATATTCCCAGTAAAAAGAGTCTAATTGTGTAAATTCTATATATATTTATATATGGAGAAATCAAAGTAGGTAACCTTCTAGTATAGAAGGTGTCAAATCTGTGTAAAATGATCGGAATCGGTCTCAGTCCAGAATATCACTTAAAAGTCTGGATAACGAGATATCATATGGAGTAATAAGAGTTTCGCAACGACCATAGAACTTCCTCGGTGACGTTGCTAGTCTAGCACATATATAACCCTGGTTGAGTAGCTTATCTGAAAGTCGCCTAGCCCTCAGAACAAAGTTATTGTAATTTGAACATGCTCTGGAATAACGTATTAACTGAGATATGAATACGCCGTATGCGTGCGATGATGGAATGTCGCTACTTATGAAAGAAAAGTCTGTGATAGCGAAATTGAAATTGTCACGTTTGTCATAGGGAGGTGTTCAATTGACCATTAATGTCGAAAGACAACATAATATATAGATATGAAGTAGAATTACTACTTTCCGTGGTTACTTTGACCTCCTGTTCACTTGGATAGATGATGCTAAGGTAATCCGCGAATGAAGGATTATTAATATATCACACCCATTGGAAGAAGCAAGGTTGGGATAAGGTACCACGGTGGAGTAAGGATCCCCTGCTGACCGGTCACACCCGCCATGATGTCATAGGATTATACGAGCTGGTATATCCCGTAGTCATATTAAGTATTACCGTAATTACAATCGGTAGAGTCGTGATAATTAAATTTATATGATATTGTATCACAATACCAACAAAGTAACAAGAATTACAATTGTATAAAGAAGATTTCTGTTAAGTGCAAAAAGGACTTTCATAGCGACCCTGAATTTGGCGGAATGTAGACTTTGAATATCTATCTAATAAATTAGCTTTGCCAACACTCAGCTATGGATGAACATTAACACCTGTTCTGTAATAATGAATGAGATGTATGTAGCTTATACTTATTATAATAATAATTCATCACAAGCGCTGTCAAACGGGAGAATTGAACGGTAATCCGACAGATTTCTTATATTCGCATTACCGAATGAGAATCCTGTATCACGTGAAGCTAATTTTGATAGCAACATGTACAAATTTGGTGATGAGAGAGACAGGAATTGGTAGCATGGGTAACTCTTATAACCTAATTTTTTAATAACATGTACACATCATGTGAAAAAGAGACTTGCGCACGCAGCTTGTACAAATCCTGTGAAAGGAGACTTTCTTTTGCAAGAACCATAAACCTCTAAAAAATAGAATTTTAGCAACATGAACGACTCTTCCGACTGGAGAGACTGTTTTTGACTCCCCTTTTAGACTTGGACACAGGATAACTGATTGGTACTTCTTCGTTGTTTATTTTGCGACATGCACCAGTTGTGCGACAGGAGAGACTGGCATTTGCAACATTTACATATGCAGCTGGAAAGACGGGCTTTGCAGGCTGTAGAACTTTACTTTAGCAACTTGAATGAATCTGTCGATATAGACCGACTTTTACTACTTTTGCAGACTGAATACTCTTTTAGCAAGAAAAACTTACTTTCACAACATGTGCGTTCATATGGATTTCCATTTACATGTAAGCATATGAATCCCTTCGGGCAGTGTCTATCATCTGTACATTTCCCAACACCATAACTGCTGTCAGGACACACGAGGGCTACAAACACAATAAACGATTAGTGGTGTACAAATAAATAAATGGATAAATAATAAATTATAAAATTATGATTAAATACAGAGTACTAAATTTTTACTTTCATGTTCTTTATATATATTATGACCTAAAAGTTACACATCAACACGCTTGTCGATTTCGGTCAATTGAAATAACGCTAGTTACTCAATTGGTGTGGTTAACTGGTTTACGGGCCCACCTTCCCCCTCACCACAAGGGCAGAACAATTAAAGGACATACATTTAAACATATTTAAGTCAACTTCATTTTATAAGTATCAATACTAAGTGCACCAAATTTTAACTTACATGCGCTGCATTTACAGCAGGTCCTGACGTAAGGATTATTTGCCGATGGTTTACAGGAATATCCGCTTTTACAGTCTGAATCCCTGGAACAAGGGCCGGACCCTGGATGTCCTTCAGGACATACTAATCCTGACAGAAAAATTACACAAATAGATTATTGTATTTAGGTATATTTAAAAGCAACAGTCAATAAAATACTATTTAATAAACCTTAATGATGATTGTTTAATAGACTGGTGCAAGGAATTTGATTCAATGATCTATTATCATTATTTGTTCGTTGATTATGAGCTATCCAACATACTACTCTTTAAACCTAACTTAATTATTGGCTAATGGTATTATCCATTTTGGTCGCACTTTTGTCTTGTCTTAGGATCGCTGTTGAGGGTTTTTGACCAGAAGCATGGCCCGTATTGAAAATATCACCGAGAAATACTACCTATTCGGCTGCACTGGCCTCAATACCAAAGGGCAGATGTAAGAACACAGATGTCAAAAGTGATTAGAGGAAACAGATAATCATTATCAGACTGTGCACTCTGGACCGTTCGACACCTCACAATCAAAATTTAGGCATAATCTAACTTTTTCTGGAAACTAGTATATGAAAATACCAAAAGCATTTTACAAAGTTTTACGACATACTGACACAATAAACAAATTGTAAACCCAAGTGATTGTTTCTAAATATTACATGGATGTTTCTTTTGCTTTTTATATTTCACTCATCTAAGCTAACATGCACAGTTAATACTGTCCAATAGTCCAAATTTGTTCGACAGCCAGGAAATAAGTAGAATGCGTATATATGGCTTTATTAACATCACTGTTTTCATATACTCTAACGTTTGTGTCTTGGTCTATGTTAATATGTATTAACTTTTAAAACACACGTACCTCTTGATGGCTCCGAATACGCTGGCGCATCACAAAGAACTTGATAAAAAATAGAGAACAAAATCATTAATATGTTGCTAGAAATATTTCTGAAATTTCTAGATAATTTATCGATTCAATTATCATTTATTCCATTATTTAATTTTCATTTATATATCTATTCATTCAATCATTTTCATAATTTAATTCTATCAATATACTCATTACTACATTATATACTTATTGAATGATTGATTGAATGATTGATTATTTATTTGCCTATTTATTTCTATATTTCTCTATCTACTCAATAGTCTGATTATGGTCTGTAGACTGATCTATAACTTAATCTGATCATTTATAGCTAAGAGATATTCTATACACCATTCATTTAGCACTTAAGTGCCTTAAGTCAAGCAAAAAAGTAAACAAAAAATAAAGATACCAGAACACCCATCCCACCTACCTCAAATGATATGACTCCTTTTACGGTATGTATATGAATGAAAAATTCAACCAGAAATATACATTACTTTAAATAGATTAAAGATGTGTGTAAATGTCGTTCTTTGAATGATTCGATATCGAATGTTATTTGTATAATATTGAGATACAATTTATTGGTGTTCAAAGAGTGCCGAAAAGGAAAATAACAAAATAAAACAAAACTAAACTTAGAAGAAAAAAAAACCCGAGAGAATAAACAAACAAAAATAAAAGAATAAAATAAAATATAACACTCAATTTTTGAAGAAATTCCATTGGCATCTATGCGTATAAAAATCCGTTATAATTATTTATTTATTTTTTTTTTATTTTTTTTTTTTTGGAAATATTTTCTCCAGCATGTATTATTTAGTATATTTCACAGTAGATGCTCGTATTTGCGTATAACTAAACAAAATACTGTGGTGCAGATTATTTAATTGTCTGAGAAAGAACCTTACCTGTCATGGGGCATGCAATAAGTAATATCACTAGCGGAAAAAATCCAGGAGAAGCCATTGTATGCCAGCGCGCGAAAGTTATATTAAAAGAAATGACAAACAAAACACGAATATATAGATTTCTTAAGAATATAATTAAGATTCACTGCTCATTACCATACCTTCATTAAAGTCATGCTGAATTACTTAATCAACATTTAAGGCATAAATCAAAGTTCATTAATACATGTCGTAAATGACAATACACTACTTTTACGACAACCGTACTGCGGACTCAATCAGTTGCTTGATTGATCATCTACTCATGAATATATCGAAAATTCCGTCATTTGTAAAGAAATTTTAAACCATAAATGTATTTGTTAACGCCCGACGTGCTACTTCCGGGAGAGTTTTAGGCGATGAGTTACGTCACACCTCATAAACAATGATTTACATTGTGGGATGCTGGCATGGGCTGTTCGCACTTTTACTTACCACAGCGCAGTTTATTATTTTTTGAATCATTCGATTTTATTTTCAATTAATCATGCATATTACAACCACTTCATTATCGATGACAACTAACTGCAATAATCAATATGAAGTTTGGCGTTCAGGGAAATTGATTCAGATGCTAAGATAATAGATCTATTTAGAGATATAAATTTATACCCATGATATAGCATGTTGAAATAAAATATATGAAAGGGGCATTTACGGCTATGATCTCAATGATGGCTTTACCATGTGATATCTATCTATATTTATATTTTTATGTATTTATTCATCATTTATACTTTTGCTAATTCATTTATTTATTTCTATTGATATTAATGACTTATTTATTTATTAATCCATTTGTTCAATTACATGTATTTATATATACTTTCAATTAATTATTTATTTATCTTTTTATTTATTTATTTATCTATCTATCTATTATTACATATCCATTGTTTATTACTTTTGTATTTATTCACTTATTTGTTCAATTGTTTATTCACTTATTTTTATACATTTATTCACTTATTTGTTCATTTGTTTATTTACTTATCTTTATCTATTTATTCACTTATTTGTTCAATTGTTTATTCATTTATTTTTATATATTTATTCACTTATTTGTTGAATTGTTTATTTACTTATCTTTATCTATTTGTTCACATATTTCTTCAATTGTTTATTTACTTATTTTTATCTATTTATTCACTGATTTGTTTAATTGTTTATTTAAATATTTTAAATATTTTTTCAATAGTAAAACCTGATTCAGTTGTTTCAACCTTAGAATTGATAAGAGCGCTTATTAGAAAGCCTTATTTTGTCTATAGACTTACAGACGGAAAGCGGTTCATCCTGCATAGATCAATCGGCTAGGTGATTGTCTTGTGATCAAGAGGTCCCGGGTTTGAATCGCGCCCGAGGTTCGGTGGTGTCCTGTCTATCGGATGAGACAGTACAAACCGAGGTCACGTGTCACGGCAGGCGTGACACGTAAAAGATCCCTCACTGCTTCGGGTGGATCTATCCGTCTAAATTTCCGTGCATTGCACCAGACATATGCCGTCATCGTATACGTGGAATAATCATAGCATGACGTAAAACAAGATTTAAACAAATTTTGTGAGAAAATACGCAAAAATTTAAAAACGTAGTAAACTATTGTCAGTTGAGAAAAACAGTTTTTATTCATTATATTACGACATATATAGTTTGTAACTAGTTCGTGACGTCAGACATTCTATATTAAGAAATGTGATAGTTGTTAAACACCTCTCTTATTACTGGGCAAAGTTTCAGTGAAGCATATAAATCTATATACTTTTGTTTAATCACCTATTCTCAAATTGTTTTAATCAAAAGATTTTATATTCGTCGGAATTTTTATGAATTGATATACGAGAGACAGATGTTATATACCGCTTAAATTTACACACATTATTAAGGAAATTCAAGACAATGGATAAATTAAGACATGCGCCTTCTCTTTTCCTTTGTCTCTGCATAGTTAATTTTGCTTTAACTGTATAATTTAGTTAAGACAAGCGAACAATTAAACTACAAACATTTTAATGTCGTCATGGCAATCATAACTTATATTTGTTATCACATTTAACGCAATATATTGTATGTAAAGTAATTTTAGTTAGGTATCATCGTACGAGTTATGTCCCTTTTTAGAGGGATGGGTTACCTTAAGACGGTATAAGACAAACTTCCTATATCAGTACTAGTGCAGTGACATTTGTGTCTATTCTAAATTTTTATTTTAATTTGGGGTGGTAAATATAATTATATAAATATAAAAATATAAAAGTCGATGTTTTAAATAAATATAGAACATATATACCTTTTAATTTGGTGCAACATATGCGCATTTCGACAACTTATGTCTCGTCAGTGATGCTCGTGGCCAAATGATTGGAATTCTCAAAATATATAAATATTTGAAGAACAGTGTTGAAATCAAATTACCGAAAAGTGAACCAAAGAATCTATCTAAGGAGAGAGCTATGCATGAGGGAGATACTCCTTAAATATAGGGGATAACATGTTTGTGTTTTCAAAATTTTCGGCATATATGTCATCGGTGATTTACAGGTCGCAAATTGAGTTTTTGGGCGACGCGTTCGAGTTCAAATAGACATTTGAGATTAAAATTATTGAATAGAATTAATCTTATTTTATTTTATTTCATCTTTACAAAATACAGTGGCGGATCCAATATTTCCGAAAAGGGGGCACATGTGAAAATCAAATATCAGCCAAAATATTCAGCCAATTTTTGGTGCCAAATCTAAAGTTTTACTCATATTATACGAGTGTTGATAACATTATAATCTATGTATACCTTGTAAATGTGGGGCCTCCGGTCCCTCGCCCCCTGTAAATCCGCCCCTGAAGTAAACCTTTGTAAGGAGACCACTTTGGTTTAAAGTCATTCATAAGTACTTCCCTTAAATGACGTTTGCAGACATGTTTCACACATTGCATGAAGACAAAAAAAAATATACTATAAATCATATTACTCTTTGAACAAAAATTGCTAACAGAATAAAGAAGTCTGTTGCATTATTATTCTAATGAATTAATTCATTTTTCCCGATCTATCTTATATCATCCGTACATGAAAGTTTTTTTCTGAAAATTCAATATAATCATGGTCTTGTACAATAAAATTCATCTTAAAAATGTAATAGGTGATGAAATGCATCGCAAAGTGTTTGAAGATTACGTAAAGTACATTTTCTATCTTATCTATTGGTTCATGTCCATCTCCTCGGCGGTATTCTGTGATTTATAGTGCGAAACCAAAGAAATGTGCGCAACACACAAAAAGGTATTCAAAGTAATAGACAAATAAACAGCAGCTCTCAGCTGCTGGCAGCAAAACTCTACAGTAGTAAATCATTATAATGGCCTCGTTCTCGTATGACTAATGTGATTTATTGGCGAGACAACACCATATGACTGTATATCAACAATTCTTTACGATATGCATGTTCGAAAAAGTGACGTCCTTCCAGTCATTCTCAAGACCAAACTGGGAAATTTCGATCTCCATGAAATAAGTGAGTGAATGGCCACGGACATCATTCTATGATAGCAATGTGTTTCATTTTGTTTAACAAAAATCTCTCAATCATTTGATTAAAAGATCATTATAGAATAATATGGTGGCGGCACCCACCGGGCAAGATGCAGAATATACTTTTAATCTATATATCCCAGTGGTGTATGTCTCCCGCCCACCCCCTTTTTGCTACAAATTTACAATGCATACATAGATGATGAGGTTGACAACAATAACGTACACGTAAACCTCCAGATTTGGCGCACAAAACGGCTGAGTATTGTCGCAAATACTTAACTTTCACAAGCCCCCCCCCCCCCTTACCATCCATTCCCCGTTCCTTTTTTTTTTTTTCGGAAATCCTAGATATTTGACCGTTTCTCGGTATTCTTACGAAACAGAAATAGATCTACCATGACACTGAGACATCGTTTTTACTGACGAGATTGCAAAGCAATTCTCGTCTATAGGTTGACGATTTCCGTCTATCCGTCCGATCGATCCATTCAGCTGTACGTCCGTCTGTTAAACTGTCCGTCAACATTCTTATATTCCGTTGATTGATTGATTGATTTTTGTTTTACGTTACACCACGAATATTTCATGTAAGTGGTGACGACATCTACCTGATGCGGGGCATACAAATTTTGACCTTTGCAACGGACCCACCCGAAGCAGTTAGGGATCTTTAACCTGCCATGCATACCACGACACGGGGCCTCGGTTTTTACTGTCTCATCCGAAAGACATGACACCGGCATAACCAGAGCGGGACTCGAACCCCGGCCTCCCGATCAGGAGTCCGGCGCGATACCACTAGGCCACGCCGGCTTCTTATATTTCCGCTTGAAGCAAAATTTGTGATAGTAGAATGCAAAATACGAAAGTAACTGGTGTCAAGTGACTTTATCACTAACCACAATATATCACAGCGGACATTCACGGATGCCTGAAATTCAGAGGTGAAACCAGATGCGCGGGAGAAGTAAGCGTCTCCTGCGTAGCTAGCCACACCCACCACGAATGCCCTAACATATAGAAGAAACAAATATAACTCAGCACTGTATATATAAATGTATGAGAACCAACACTGTAGAAAGTGTCATTGCCGCATAACATCAGGAAAAAAGTATGATAACACTTATGTCAATGATCACAGACCACAAACATGATATTCTGCATGTGAAGAGACTTTAATATGTACTTTTTAATTTCAAGGGAAATTAGGTAACTATGACCTGTATTTCACGGTTGAGCGACTTTTCAAAAACAAATTGTTAGCTTTAACGATACATTGTTACTTGTTGCCGATGTTACTCAACATTCTGATTCCAAGTCAACAGTTTAATATGTGATTATATATCCAATGTATCAGGACAAGTTCTGGGAACAGTGGAACTTATAACACACCTTTTACAATCATTGGCAGTTTTTAAAGTCCAGACTTGAAGTCGCCAATACAATTATATAGATTCTGCATCAACTTGTCTAATAATAATAATAGATTTTCTACTTCTTCTTTTTTTCAATCATTCATTTAAAACAATGATGATAGACACAGGTACCGAAGGACCACGTCGTGCAAACCCCTTTCCCTTTTATCCTTCAAATAAATAAATAAATTAATTAATTAATTAATTAATTAATAAATAAATAAATAAATAAATAAGTAAGTAAATAAATAAATAAATAAATAAATAAATAAATAAATAAAATAAAATAAAATAAAATAAAATAACTGTGTCTAATACTGCTCCATTTAAGATAATCTGATTTTGATATTTTAATATTTTCTTTCTCGTGCTTAAGAATGACTGACACACCCCTTCCGCATGAAAAATCATGCAGTATGGATCGCTTATGATTCTCAATATTGTCACGTACTAATCTGACACCAGGGGGCGTGGCTCCTTTCTGTGGCCTGTTCGTGGTTATATTTAAGCATGGCTCATTTGCACTTTACATGTAAAACGGTTCTTTATAACCACATCTAGAGTCAGTGCTTTGTACTTTCGGAAGGTTTCTGGGACCATGCTAGCATGCACTGTAAGAATACAAGAATCGAGTTCAGAATCATTGATGATACGTCAATAAAAGACTTTACTTTAATGTTTAAGCCCATGAACTTTAAAGACAGGGCAAACAGTGAGGGGGTAATGACCTCCCCCCCCCCCCTACCACACTGACCGCCTCATCTTCTATCCCCATTTTCTATACCCCTTCACTATTTTCTCATTACTTCTTCCACCAATTATAACTACTTGCAACGGAAACTTCCATTCTTCTTCCTTTTATCTTTCTTTTCTCTGTCCATCCCATTTACTTTGTCCATGCCCTCTTCATGTACTTCTTCTTTATTTCCTTTTTATCTACTTTTCTTGAGAATTTGGTATTGAATACAATCACTTTATGACATTTTTGTCCATCTTCAGTGGCGGATCCATGATTTCCGAAAAGGGGAAGTCCACGTATGAAAGTCAAGTTTTAGTCATAATACTCAGCCACTTATGGTGCCAAATCTGACGTTTTACTCATACTTGTGTCGAAAAATGGCAGGCGGGCCCTTGCCCCATCATTCTAAATCCTATTCCGCCACTGACCATTGTCCAATACTGAAAGGCAAACAAGACAGTTAAACGGTAACTACAAACTGTACAATATCAAAGTATCACAAACAACGTAACCTAACAAAATTAAAGAATTTGTACAATAATACACATTATTGTAATTTATCATACCGAGCACGCTGAAATAATAGATTATAACTTGTCATAATTATGTAGTTAAATTCACACTTATCTGAAAGGAATCAATCAAACTGGATTCTGATACGCCAAAGTCATTAGTATTGGGTGTCTGACAGATTTTTGTCGTGTCTGTCGCGTTGACAAATTCGTGAAGTTATGTCCCCTTATACCTACACATTCATCATAGTTTAAGTCTTAAAGGAATTGTTGGACGTTGTCATTGTATTATCAAAGTCAACAAGGAAAAAAAAACCACATTTGGTTGAAATTTTGACGAAGGTTTAGCTTGAGTAAAAGCTGATTCAGAAAAATGCAAAAACATAATGTACATATATGTAAGTGAGAAAACTGAAGCTATCTCACAAAGCTGTATGACAAAAATCACCAAAGACATGCACACAAAACATGATAATAGTAGAATATACACGGAAAAACTACATTACAGAAATATTCGATTGTGCTGCGGTTAAGATACCGACTTAGGACGGTCAATACACCGATCCACTTTCGTCGAATGTTAAGCATTTTAGCACAAATACGACTATGATGACGTCACGCAAGGTTGGACAAGTCGGACATTTGACTATGACGTCATAAGTATAGCAATCAGAGGTCCGCCAAACATCGCTTTCTATGCTGAAAAGTGGATCGGTGTATTGAAGTAACAAACGTCATTCAATTGGTGTGGTAAATCGGTTTACGGGTGCCAACCTTCCCACTCACCGCAAAAGCAGCACAATCAAAGTACACACATTTAAAAATTTATAAATAATCCTCCATATAGAGAACAAGGATCAACAGGTTTCTCAAGAAAAGAAGTCATAAAAATCTTATTACACACGAAACGTTTATAGAATAATATTTTGCTATCAAAAATATGTAAGGCGACATCAACATAAGTAAACCGTGCTCTGCCCGTCTGTTAGCCGAGCTCAGATCCTTGATATAAACTGAAAAAAAAATAAATAAAATCCCTACTCGTGCTCTAAATGATGACAATGATGATGATGATGATGACGACGACGACAGAGCGACGACGACGACTACGATGATGATGACGACGACTATGATGATGATGATGACAACGACGACACGACGACGACGAAGACGACGACGAAGACGATGATGATGATGATGATGATGATGATGATGATGATGATGACGACGACGACTATGATGATGACGACGAAGACGACGACGATGATGGTGATGGTAGGATAATGTAGATAATGATGATAATATTACCATTGACCATAGTGGCATATAACTTCATATGATTGTAGCTTTATATGACAAGTTATACATGATCCTAACTGCATATGACTCTTGTTTTATATAACTAGTTGTATATGACCAAAGAAGCATATATGACTAGTAGTATAGGACCCCAGATGTATATCTCCCTAACTGTATATGAATCTAGTTGTATATGACCCTAGTTGTATATGATTTTTGTATATCACCTCAGCTGTATATCATTAGTTGTATACAGCCCTAATTTAATATGACTCTAGTTGTATATGACCTCTAGTTGTATATGACCTTAGTTATATATGACTCTAGTCATATAAGAATAACTGTATGAGACCCCCTAATTGTATACATGTATGACTAGTTGTATATGACCCTAACTGTATAAGACCACTAGTTGTATATGGTAGTATATGACTCTAGCTATATATTACTAGTTGTATATGACCCTTAGTTGTAAAGGAACCGTAGTTGTATTCGACTCGAGTTGTATAAGACCTCTAGTTGTATATAATCTTAGCTGACTCTAGTTGTATAAGAATAGCTGTAGAGGACCCTTAGCTGTATATGACCTTAACTGAATATGACTCTAATAGTATATGACTCTAGTCATATATATCTAGTTGTACATAACCCTAGTTGTATATAACCCTAGTTGTATAAGACCTCTAGTTGTAAATGATTAGTTGGTTTAAACATTATTTATTAATTTCATATACATAATCAATCAACAATTAAAATCTATCAGGATTTGTCAACAAGATGAGGATCTTATGTTAAGCCATCTCCTGGGAATATATGACTAGTTCTATACGACCCTAGCTGTATAAGACCCCTAGCTGTATATGACTTTAGTAGTATATGACTCTAGTCATATATGAATAGATGTATATAACCCCAGTTGTATATAACCCTAGTTGTATAAGACCCCTAGTTGTATATGACCCTAGTAGTATATGACCCTAGCTGTATATGACCCTAGCTGTATATGACCCTAGTTGTATATGACCCTAGTAGTATATGACCCTAGCTGTATATGACCCTAGATGTATATGACCCCAGTTATATATGACAGTTGACCGAATTTGCTGAATGATCTTTTTCATTTTGTTTGCCGCTAAGATATCCAAAGTCTATCGTATCATGTCTGATAGAATCTATTATTAATCCGGCGGATTCACTGTCTGATACACAATAATCTGTCTGATACACAATAATCTGTCTAATAGACAATAATCTGATAGACAATAATCTGATACACAATAATCTGATACACAATAATCTGTCTGATAGACAATAATCTGATACACAATAATCTGATACACAATAATCTGATACACAATAATCTGTCTGATAGACAATAATCTGATACACAATAATCTGATACACAATAATCTGATACACAATAATCTGTCTGATACACAATAATCTGTCTGATACACTATAATCTGATACACAATAATCTGATACACAATAATCTGATACACAATAATCTGATACATTATAATCTGATACACAATAATCTGTCTGATACACAATAATCTGATACACAATAATCTGATACACTATAATCTGATACACAATAATCTGATACACAATAATCTGATACACAGTAATCTGTCTGATACACAGTAATCTGTCTGATACATAGTAGGCTGCCTGATATACAAAAGTTCGCCTTATTTGCTGAACACCTACATCCTGTCTGACGTGCAGTTTCTCATTAGAACTATATTGCCCTGCTGTTCTACAATAGCCTGTCAGATTTATATTGCCATTGTGATTTATCGTAGCCCTTCGCATCTACAATACAATATCTTATAATACTCTTGTGACACTTTCTACACAGTGTTTGTTCACATTCATGTATATATATAGTGCTGAATTATATTTGTGTCATGTGACACCAGTTACTTTCGTATTTTACTTGAACGTCACACTTATTCCCTTTACAGTGTGGAGCTCGTAAAAATGTTCCCCGCGGAGGGTTTGATTTAAGTGGTTTTATACCCCTTTTTCCTGATGTTTTGTGGCTGTGACACCTTCTACACAGAGTTGTTTACATTTATGTATATATACAGTGCTGAACTATATTTGTGTCGTCTGTATTAAAGGGCATTCACGGCGGGTGTGGCTAGCCCTACAGGAGACGCTCACTCCTCCCGGGCACCTGGTCTCGCCTCTAAATTTCAGATGTCCGTGAATGTCCACTGCGGTACATTTTTGTTAGTGCCATGGTCATGTGACACCAGTTACTTTCGTATTTTACATGAACGTCACACTTATTCCATTTGCAGTGTGGAGCTCGTAAAAAGTTCCCCGTGGAGGGTTTGACTTAAGTACTATTATACCCCTTTTCCTGATGTCGTGTGGCTGTGACACTTTCTATACAGAGTTGTTCACATTTATGTATATACACAGAGCTGAATTACATTTGTTTCGTCTGTATGTCAGGGCATTCACGGCGGATGTTGCTAGCCAAACAGGAGATGCTCACTCCTCCCGGGCACCTGCACTCACCCCTGAATTTTAGGGGTCCGTGAATTTCCACTGTGGTACATTGTTGTTAGTGCCATAGTCATGTGACACTAGCTACTTTCGTATTTTTCTGTATACTTATTTCTTTGATATCCTTTGGTATATCTTAGATATTTTAAACAAGTTTTGATTCAAATCTCTGATCATCACGACCATTAAGTTTAAAATATTCCAGATAGATAATAAATCATAATAACTGAATTGTAATTTATGTTAAAAACATAGATTTTTGAGTAATCCATCAGATTTTCAATTATGTTTGAAACAGTACGGTACATACGAAAACAAAAAGCACAGATTGCTTACTATTAAAAGTACACTGCCCGTGTCGGATAATCACGAGCGGATCCCGGTAAAAGTACACTGCCCGTGTCCGATAATCACGAGCGAATCCCGGTAAAAACACATCGCCCGTACTGGATAATCACGGACGGATCCCGGTAAAAGTACACTGCCCGTGTCGGAAAATCACGGGCGGATCCCGATAAAAGTAGGCTACATTCCTATGTCGAATTATCAAGAGTGGATCCCGGAAATCTGACCGCAAAATATCAAATTTTGTATGGAAGTTCTCTGTGCATTCTTCAAATTCCGAGTCATTATCAAAATTATCTATCTTTGCGAAGCTTCTGGGGTACCATACCAGGTGCCGCCATCCAAGGTGCTACTCTTGACTCATTGGGGATCTCAATGAAACTAGTATCTTCTGCATTTATAACAATATCAATGTGTTTGAGGAAAACAGGGCCTGTGGATTCAAAGTTAAAAATGAGAACCAGTGTTCGCCAAACCTCTGAAAAACTATACGTTTAGCTATGCATGACCATCATTGTCTCTCTGTTGTCATTGCGGTATGTTAAAACTACTCGTTTATCCACTACGCGTACATTTAATATGTCATTTAGTGTGAAAAAGTCAAACAAGGTGTTTTATGACCATAAAAGAATCCACTAGCCATCAAAAATGTCAATTTCAATGCCACTTGAGGAAAAAAAGAATTAATTATATGTAAGAATGGTCTTAAACGTCAGTTCGTATTCCCGTGCAAATGCGTCTTATCGTCGCCTCCCTTTTTTCTCCGTTTCTTGTTTTTACATTACGCCAAGATAATAGCATTTGTATGGTGACGGCACCTGTTGGATGCATGGCACAGACATTTAGACCTATGCCAATAACTGGCTTGGATGCCATTAGGGCTCTTTTATGTGCCACTCGTACCGTGACACATGATCTCGATTTTCTCTGTCATGTACAAAAACTGGACACCCATAAGCCGTCGGTGGGACTCGCACCCGGCATTTTCCGGGCACGAGTTCAGCACACTGAGAACTGAACTTCGCCGACTCTCATATCTTTTATTAGTATACATTACATTTATAATGTATGAAACGATATCATAAAGGGCAAAATATGGAAGACAGAGAAAGGGTAAAAGAAGTAGCGTAGCTGATAAAGGAGAAAAGCCGGGGAGGAAGTGAAAAATAAAAAAGCCATTCAATAAAAGACGCATCAAGCAGTGGTTGGGGAAAAGATGGGGAAGGGTTGGGTGGCCAATCATAATGTAGTCCTCCGCTTTGACCACTAAAAATAGATAATATAGGTCTTGCCTCCTCTCCCATCCCCATCTGTAATTGTTTCCTATGCTTTCTAAGTCAATGTTAAGATTAAGTATTGTGATATATCAAGTATTCTAAGTCTTTCAACCTGATGCGCGCTGGTTATGAAAAATCCAGAAACGCTCAATATCACGAATGTTCGGCCTCTTGGCATTCATCATGTGATCAAAACGATTTGAATAAAGAGCTATTTAAAATCCATCATTATACCATGTATATTTATGCTTAGGCATAGTATCTATGCCGAAATTAAATGGCATTGTGATGGATTTGCATAGCTCTCTTTTCATCTCGAAATTTACATGGCATAATGTCGGATTTTACATATGCCAAAGCATTCATGTCATAATGATGGATTTTACATATGCCAAAACATACATGGCATAATTGTGAATTTTACATATGCCAGAGCAACATGGCATAATGATGAATTTTACACAGTTCTCTTTTTCAAATCGTTCTGATCACGTGACAAAGGCTAAGAGGTAGAAAATTATTGGGTATTCTTGCTTATGTTGATAAGATACCATCCTAGTCAGCCCCGGAGAAGTATCGGGATATTTATCCAGGCTTCTATATCCATTAAGCAACCGGTCGCCTATCAATGGTTTTAGTAAAAGGGGACGGGATTTCTCAAGAAATTGATGTGGAAAATTAGAGTAGACAATATATCACAAATTTTTGTAATAAAATACTTGAGATTGAAGAAAAGAGTGTATCTTGCCCCTAAGAAAGAAAGAAAGAAAGAGAAGAAGAAAGAAAGAATGGAAGAAAGAACGAATGAAAGAAAAAAGAAAGAATTCAATGATTTAGAATGCCCTTTGCCTTTTTTATCAATCAATATAATTATTCCTATTTATTGCATCGATTCATCACGTGATGACGTACAATCCATCTCCGACGTTAATTCTGGAAACGTACTTAAAAACTTGTAAAACTACAAAATTCAGTCATCAAATCTGACTTCCGCAGTCACCGCAATCATTATAATTATATCATGTATCCATACCACAACCGCACGGACCAAGGTCAAATTTATTAGACATTGTATTATTTCTTGGTCATAACCCCATTGGCTCTAACAAAAGCGAACGACAACTCAGTTGGAGATTGGTTTGAGGCGTCTAATTACACCATTGGCTAGCAGACCAAAAAGAAAAAACAATCTTTTGATGTACGACCACGTCCAGTCCTGCCCCCTTTTTTATTTCCTAATCCCCTTAACCCACTCTCCCTTCTAGTAATACCCCCTCCAACTCACTCTTACTCTGTCTCCTCCCCCTTCCCCACTCCTGCAAACAAGGTGAAAAAAAACAAACATGAAACAACAATTTTTAAAAGAAATTCTATGATAGAAGTGCCTGTGATCGAGATCTATATCCAATCCAAACCAGAAATTTATTTATAAATCATGTCTTTTCTTGCATTGTTTATTTATACTTTTTAAATAAACAAATGTTACATGTATAGAACAGCATGTGTTTATGTGAATGATAAAAATTTCACTTCATTCCATGCCTTTATTGTCTCTAATATCGTGATTTATGGTTCAAATTTCTGATGCCATATTATATTGTTTGCGATAGCACTTTGTCTGACATAAGGATACAGGCGCATTGATCCCATGTTCGCCTCGGCCGCTATAAGACATATTGACCCTGTATCATCCAGTTCACCACCCTTGAATTTAGTTTTGTTTTGTAACATGATAAAAAAAAATTGGTACATGGTCGACTAAAAAAATGTAGAGGGGAACGCCCCCTCTTCCTGCGCCCCCCACCCCACCCCACCCCAGTACCAACGAGCCTGCATGTAACTAATACTACATCGTAAAGACTGAGGAATTCTGTCTCAAGACCTGATCGAGCATACACCTTAGCATATATAATCAAGGGACACAACTAGTCATTAGTGCATAAAGGGCATCGTAAAACCTTAGCAATCACGATACCGACATCAGGGGCCAGTTGTTCGAAACTTAAACCGCTGGTTAAGCTAACCAGTGGTTAAAGTTTGAGAGATAATTACTTTAATTTATAAGATTTCTGTATAAAAATCTAAATTACTTTACAAAGCTTGTTTCAGTACACAGACTATGACTTTACGTAATCTTATTTCAAATTTACAGTCAGATGACATTAAAATTTCGTACAACTGGCCCCAGACGGCCAGTTGGTGTGGTTAAACTACTGTTATACTGTATTGGTTATCATGATGTTATATATTGTACGATATGTTATATGTGATGTAACAAGTTATGTATTGTACAATTCATGCGCGGATCCAGAAATTTTTGTCAGAGGGGGTCCAACCAAAAAAGGTAAATTTTTCTCTTAGAACAGGGGGGAAGGGGGGGGGGGGTCCAACCCTCAAAATGCCCAAATATTACCTTTTTTGGTAAAATTTTCGGATTCCAGGGGGGGGGGTCCAGACCCCCCTAACCCCCCCTCTGTATCCGCGCATGCAATTAATACACAATGATAACGAATAGTTTTAGTAAAATAATGAATTTAGAATCACGATCTACATTAAAACTGCTTAAACAATATATCTCTTACATATAATCATATTGTAATGACCTTTTAAAAGTGCAAAAAAAAAAATATTGAAATATACGAAAACAACATAAATTTTAAAGGTACAAATTGACATATGAAATGGATAAAATTGAAAAAAGAGAAATCAATTTATTTACATGTATATTTATATGCAAATTGTATTTTTATATGATATTTGTAACTGAAATATCATGATTATATAAATAATTATCAATTAAAAAATACAAAAATAAAACAATCGACTACAGCAGGTGACAATCAGCAGAAAACAAACGGTTATATAAAACACATGGAAATTAAATTGATTGATTGATTTTTGTTTAAAGTCGCACCACGAATAATTCATGTATATAGTAACGGCATCTGCCTGATGCGGGGCATACAAATTTTGACCTTTGCAACGGACCCACCCGAAACAGTGAGGGATCTTTAACGTGCCATGCATCCCACGACACGGGGCCTCGGTTTTTACTGTCTCATCCGAAAGACAGGACACCGGCATGACCAAAGCGGGACTCGAACCCCGGCCTCCCGATCAGGTGGCGAGCGCGATACCACTAGGCCATGCTGGCTTCCCATGGAAATTAAAGATGAAAATTTGTGTAGGTAGGTTTGAAATTTTGCTTGCAACTTGATGTAAATGTCGATGTAATTTAGTAGCGAAGAAAACTGGAATCAAAGAGAAATTATCTAGTAGTTCTACAAAACGAGGAAATGATTTCTGAAATGAATGTGACACGTTATAATGACGTTATTGATGTATCATAAATTTGTTTTGTCATTGAAAACGCGGCTGTAGTGAAAAAAAAGTTTCTTGTTCTTGTGCAAGTGGTGACGAATTTACAGAGAGAGGGAAGAGAGAGGACACAGACAAGCTTTTCTCATCCTTTACTATAAATTGTTTTCTCTTATCTCCCATTCCTCTGGCCCTGGATTCACCACTGCCAAGCTATTTGAAATGGTACCCTTATAGTACCTATTGTAGATTTATTTTGGGCCGGCACGAGCCGGCCCATTTACTGATTTAACTTTGGAGAAAATACTGTGACTTACTGCTGCCCTGTAAAGTACTATGATTCACTGCGATATTACTTTGTTCACTAGATATCATCTTGGTCACTAAAGGTTATTAAAACGCTTAACAAATACGTTACGTTCACATCCTTTGTACATATTATCGTGAATTTTTTTTCCCTGTTATTATAAGAGCAGAAAATTATGACATCATCGTTGGTGCGCTATTTATAGATATGTATATACGGCGATGCTGTGCTCAATGTTTAGTTTATTTTTAGAAACCTTGCTGTACGCGACAGTATAGAAGGGATTACCGGAGAGGTTGAGTTTACCAAAAAGATCGTAAAATCTACCGAAACCAAAATTACAGAATAAAAATTTACCAGTATTTCCTCTGATTATAATTATAAGTGATCACTGAAGAAATTGTATTCTAAGACGTATATGTAAACTTATACGAAACGATGATACATAAAATGAAGCATACAAAAATATGTTTAAGTCAAGTTATACCGATTTAAGCCTTTTAAGTCATTGATTCAAATTTTAATTCCATGTCATCATTTATAATTTCATACATTTGTCTGAAACAAGAGTGTCTTGGGTTGTACGATTAACCTCCAAAAATAAGAGACGAGATGGGCATAACTTCATAAAAACAAAGTTTCTACGATATTTTTAAAAGGTTAATTGTACAACAGAATGATTACTTAAAGATAAATAAAGACAACAGCTCATGTTTGAAATTATTATCACTAATTATGTAGATATGAAGTTTGAATTAAAGTTTTCATAGAAGTTAGTAAGACATTGCAAGAAAATTATAAGTAATTCAAAATAATACAAACTGTTTTGATACTACTACTTTTAACCTTTTTGTTCAAAATTTCAAAAGTATAATAGGTGAAAAAATCCCCATGAATTTTTAAACTTAAACTGTAACATTTAAATTCAAATTTTTATTCTTTGGTTTGATTTCATTGTAATATTCTTAAATTGGATTCAATCAATAATATTGAAAAATATTTTGAATTTAAAGGTTATATTGAAAGCATTTTAAGTAACAGATTTTATATTTGATACAAAGTAAAGATTGGTGAACAATTATTCCAATATTATATATACATGTATATATTTTTTTCATTTCCAAAGTCTTATTTCAAAATTAAAAGTTAAACCGTAGTATAGATTTATTAATTTGATATAACAATTATGATAGTCCTATTGTATTGATTAATCTTAGTGTGATTTGATTTGCACTATAAACATTAAAAGTAACACCATTTGTACTTGACAAGATTATCCAAATATTATTTGTTTTTAAATTTTTGGATTAATTACAAATTTGCTTTCAATATCAGTTTGAATTATATTTGAGCCCAGCATAATTTGTTTTACATTCACTTGCAGTCAAGTTTTGTAAGTTTTGATAACATTATCTATTTCAATGAATGACCAAAAATCTTGCATGCTAATCAAATGTTTAGTTTTTTCTATTGTTTATATAAGAGTTTTCCTAGAGAAAAGTTTTTCATCTGATCTGTATATCATTTCTAATCATATTCAAGTATCAGTAAGAAATTTAGAATACAGAAATGAACTTTCAACATACTTGGTGTGTTACACTTGCCCTAGCTAACACATAGTGATTTTCATCAATACATTATGTTTATTTCAATCAAAGTGTTATAAATATTTGGCATGAAATGGCTGAACTCATAGCATTAACCTTTACTGTCATTTTGTCTGTCTGTGATAACTAGACATGTATAATGTGCCATGACTTTCCTGTCTGCACAACTAGACAGAAGATGCTTACTCCTCCCTTAAAACTGCTTTCATGTTTCATCGAAATTGCATCTACATTGCACTTTTCAGACTCTTTTTTATGTCACCTGCGAAACAAAACATTTGAATCAATTTGTCCGATGTCCATCCGTCTGTCTGTCAGTCACGCTTTCACATTATTGGTCATAATTTAGTGTTAAACATCTATACTTCAAATCAAACTTGCAGGATTGATTTATTACGATGAGAGCCGAAGGTCAAACTGAGACTGTCAAGGTCATATTCAAGGTCAAGTTTATGGGTAAACATATGGCAAGTGACATCGTGTTTGGGAGCAATGACTTTTTTTTTTTAATTTTTCAAAACAATTATACATGTCGCCAAATTACACACTAAGTACTAAGGGCCACGTGCTAAGTATTGACTTGCTAACAGTTTTAAAGTAGTTTCTTGACAATATTTTAGGATGCTATTTTTCAGTATGAAGGGTAATTATCCTTTCAAATATTATTCAATCATAACCAACAAATATCACAATTTAACTTTTTTTCAAATTACAGTATTACTTCTAGGAACATATCATAATCAAACTTGTACTGAGCCTATTACATAAAGTCAAAAAAAGAAAACGGTGTTTAAACAGCTGTACACTATAGGTAGGTCGTAACCTATAGTTATGGAAATATAAGTCAGTGAACAATTTGGTTACGGCCCGAAACTCTGACGCTTGCGTCAATAGGTTTTCTTGTTTTGTATTGCTCTTTAAACTGAACCTTTAGATGTTTCTGACGTTTTGGTAAAATTGTGGTACCGGAAGCGGAAGATTTTTTTTCTCTGCCAGGAGTGAAGCCGGAGTAATCAGAAACACATGTATGCATAATAGTAATGTAAAGCCGGTGTAACTCCAGTGGCGGATCCAGGATTTCCGAAAAGGGGGTTCACATATAAAATTTAAGTTTTAGTCAAAATACTTTGGGTGAGAGATCTGGAGTATTACTCATATTGTTTGAGTAATTTCAACCTTGCGATCTATATATGCCTTGTAAATTTGTGGCGAAAGGGGGGAGGGGTGTTTCGGGCTCCCTCTAAATCCGCCACTGAGCTTTTAAGTGCATTAGATGGGAGAGGGTTCAGTGTGTGGCACTCACAACGGCATACCCTATACAACACTTATGGTTTTATAATAATAAGAGGCGAGACCAGGTGCCTGGGAGGTTGGTTGGTTGGTTGATTGGTGTTTTACGTCGCTTTCAACAATATTTCACTTATATCGCGACATGGAAGCAGGAGTTTAACAACCTCTTAAACATAGTGGCGCAGCCCGGGAATCGAACCCGGATCGTCGGCGCCGCAAGCTGCCTGGGAGGAGTAAACATCTACTGTCAGAGCTGAAACCAGGTATCCGGGAGGAGTAAGCGTCTTCTGTCAGATGTGAGACCAGGTTACCGGGAGGAGTAAGCGTCTCTTGTCAGAGGTGTGACCAGGTTACCGGGAGGAGTCAGCTCCTCCTGTCAGAGGTGTGACCAGGTGCCAAGGAGCAGTAAGCGTCTTCTGTCAGAGGTGATAACATGTGCCCGAGAGAAGTAAACGACTCCTGTCAGAGGTGATAACATGCGCTAGAGAGGAGTAAGCGATTCCTGTCAGAGGTTAGACCACATGCTCAGGACGAGTAAGCGACTCCTGTCAGAGGTGAGACCAAGTGCCAAGGAAAAGTAAGCGCCTCCTGTCTGGCTAGCCACACCACGACCAAATTCCCAGAATAAACAGCCTATCACTGTACTAAAGTTAACACTTGAGACGAAGGTTGTGTAAAGATTGTATCTCTGTGTTACGGCCGTTCATCATGCCATTAACTAAAGATGTGATAACTCAACATGATTTTAACATAAATAACTAACAAGAAATATTCAACGTCCACAAATTTCCGGCCATTTGGCCTTTATCAAGTGGAAATGAAAAACAAAGCGCTGGATTGATCTAACCAGCAGATATAGATTTTACCTAAAGATGTTTTTTAATTTTTATTTTCATATAATTTGTTTTATATTTTCATTTTTATATAATTTTCATTTTTATATAATTTTTTTTTTTAATTTTTTAATTTTTTTTTAATTCAAATTATTTATTTATTATTTTTTTTATTTTTTGTATCCAACTGATAAGGGTCATGAGGCTGAATCTTTGTGGACATAGAGTGCTTCTTGTTACTTATTTAAATAACACTTCCCTTCGGAGAACTTCTTACAATTTAAATATAAAATGTTTGATAGAACATTTAATTTTTCATTTTATTTTGATCATACTGATACACGGACCCTGACAAACAGGAGATCATCACTGGTACCGGCTACTACATCATTTTCCTGCAAAGAAATGCATAATGTTTCACTATTGTTATATATGAAGCAAAATTATAGAAAGAGAAAGAATTCTATATATTTTCCAGTATGTGAAATTTTATTGGTATAATGTACATTTGTAATGTCAGACCTGGCTCAAAATGGACTATGACAGTTTTGGCAAACATAGATGAACACAAAGCCAAAATAATAGCTATTTTTGAGAGGTATTTACCTTACCCAGGTATTGACCTCACAAATTCCACACATGTGGTCGTTATAATAAGTAAAGGACCTTCCACATTTATACACGTGGTCGTTATGACAGATTTTGATCAAAATGTCCAATACATGTGGTCGTTATCACAGGTATTGATCTTACCCCTTCTACATAAATGGTCGGTAAGAACAAGTTCGCCTAAACATTTATTATAAGTACATACCGTAGAGGTGTGAACGGCAGGGACAGCAGTAATGTCTATTGGGAAACAATTTTGAACATCGACATTCATAACCGTAAGGGCAGGGTGTATAACGTCCCCATATTGTTCTGTAACAGCGCCCTGATGGGATGCTGTACCCGTCACCGCAGTGTAGATGGTTGAAGTGACCTAGGAAAGACAGCAGCAGTATGAGTTGTTTAGCATGATATGAAAAACAGGTATAATCATTCGGAATTCCTCGTTTGGCATCGTGTAGTACATTATGCATGAGTACGTCCAAGCTATTTAAAACACGTCTGTCGATATTTTTATTTTCATGAGTTTTTTTGGGGTTTTTTGTTGTTGTTGTTGTTGTTGGGTTTTATTATTATTATTATTATTATTATTATTATTATTATTATTATTGGTCGTTTTTACTTTTTTCTTCTATTTTCCTGATTGCAGTTATGGTCCAAAAGAGTTAAACAAAATCACGACGAGTCTAGATTTGTACCATAAAAGGGATGTCAGGTTGTACTATATACGGAATTTATACATAGCAGCAAATAAGTATTCCACACCAATGTATTCTTATAAGTAAATAACTAAATTGCTGGGTTATTTTTGTTTCTGGTGATGGCATCTGCCTGACGCATTGCATAGAAATTCATACCTTTGCAATTGACCCATCCCAATCAGTGAGAGATCTTTCACGTGCCACGCCTACCGTGACACGGGACCTCAGATTTTGATGCCTCATCCGAAAAACAGGATACCGGTGCGCCCATGGCGGGAGTCGAACCCGAGACCTGTCGGTCATGAGAAAATTTACTTACTTTAAACTTAAAAGACAAATTTGCACATTAATTGGTAATGATTTAACATCTTTAATTGAAACGTTAATGTTTGCTCTAGGTCATGCGTTTTGTATTATAATGCGCAATTCGAAAACTTGAGTCTCTTCATTGGTACTAAATGCCGCATCAAAATTTTGAACAAACACTCTAATTTCATAGATTTCAGAGTATTGTATGTATTATATAAACATGTTTTGTCTATATATATTAGGTCGATTTTCGATTACAGGCAGGTCAATGTAAAATAGTTCATAGTAAGCGGAGATCAAAAAGGGGGAATATATATGCATTTAGATATAGAAAATAGAATTTGAACTTATAAATTAATTATCTTTATAAAATTTTCATAGATTTTTCATAATGAAGACTCTTTCATATAAAAATTTCTTTTTCGCAAAACAAAAGACGAAATAAAATGTTTCGCGCATTAAGATTTTCCTTTGTAAAATACGCTGCAGATCTGTTGAATAATCCAAACAGAATTTAATTGTTCCTAATTTCTCTTCTGACGCTGAATATTACAAATCTCCATACACTATAACTCAGTTTCAATTTGTATGTTACTTTTTTTTCAATTCGAATTCATTCGCGAAAAGCCATGATATCCTAATTGTTACGAAGAGATATTGGAGAGAAGACATAAACTTTTATTTATTTATATTATATTTATATTTATTTATTTATCTATTATTATTATTATTATTTTCAGTATTATTCTTCTTCTTCCAATACGAAGTATACTCAAATGTTGAGCGTTATACATCATTTTTTTATACTTATTTATTTTATTCTTTTATTTATTTATTTATTTATTTATTTATCTATCTATCTATTTATTCATTTTTGTTTTTTGCTTTACATCACATTAAAATAATTTCATTTCCTTGCCAAAGGAATATGACTTATGCAATGCACAGAAATTTCCACTTTTGCAACAAATCCACCCCAAAGCAGAGAGGGATCTCGTAAATGTCACCGTCTACAAGGTACTACAGTTTTAAATGGCACCACCTAGCCCCTGGCGGGAATCGAACCCTGGACCTTTCGGTTGCTGATCCAGCCATTTATAGACTTAGCTACACCGGATATATATATATATATATATATATATATATATATATATATATATATATATATATATATATATATATATATATATATATATATATATATACAGATTATATATATACAGAGTATACGTCGACCTTATTAATGTATGAACAACCCCTCCCCCTCCTTTACTACCACCACCAAATTATCATCGAAGTATGACTATTACTCACCCGCTACGATGGTACCCAGGCACAGTACGAGAGCGATCACAATCAGCTTCTGCATGATCCTTTCTTAGAAGATGTGCACTTACAAAAAGGACGTACTATCAGACTGATCAGCCAGGGTAATTCCCTCTGGCCTTTTATATCGAGTTCGGGAATATATTCTCATACATGTTTGCGGTTTGTGTAGCCTTCATTAAAATCTTGATCTTTTACATATCTTGTAATGACTTGTGTATTTTATCGATTTGAGGGCTCAGTAAGGGGAGTTCCCCTCCATGAAGAACTGCCATGCAAGGTTTTGTTATTTAAGACAATAGCGCATGATTTGATTAATTAGTAAATAAAAGTTATTTTTACGTTCTTGATTTAGACATTATAAAGTAAATCAAGTAAATTTTGCAAAATGTTCCTGCTTTTAAAACTCAGTGACAAAATCGTATTGTTAATTGTGAATAATGAAGATGACCATATTCAATTACAGTGGAAACTCGTATTATAAATATATGTATCTGGACGAGAATATGTAGGTCTGTCAAATATTGTTCCATTTTGCAAATATAATAAAGGTGCAGAAATTAAGTGGTTAAATTATGCAAAAAATATATATAAAATAAAATAAAATAAAATAAAACAAAGCAAAAAAAAACAAAACAAAACAAAAAAAACCAAAAAAACAAAAAACAAAAAACAAAAACCAACATAACAAACAAATAAAAAGCAAAACCCACCTGTTCTAAAAAAAAAATTGTAGACCGAGTTATTTATGAAATGATGACTATATAAATGAGAGAGACTTAACCCTCCTGTTAAAAACCTGTCTTACTTACTACTTCACTGTACAATGAAATAATTAAAATGAATTTCAGTATATTTGTAGTAACATTCCTTTACCGCCTGCGTATGGTGTCTATGTATTTCAACTGATCCAAATAGAGCTACTTCTGTGTATGTTTCATTTACCGAGGCAAGTCACTAAGTGAAAAGTTAATATCAAAAGGATACGAAAAACCATGTCTTAAGTCAACATTCCGCGCGTGAAAGAAGTCGTTGTCCGACATGATGACCCCCTTATTTGATTGTAGTCTTTGTTGATGTAATTGTATTGTGATAATACAGAATCACACTTTTTATCTTAACAAGGCATTTTACGGATTGTGACTACGGTTATACTATAACAACTGAATGTGAGTTACACTAGCTCCTATAATGTTATGGCATTATGGCGAGGGTGACCGGTTACCAGAGGATGCTAACTTCTATATGGCAACTCTGATCTTCGAAAGTCAATGCTCACCCATATTTTCTGTTTTATCCTGTATCTTCAATTTTTCTGTTAGTTTAATGTTGGTTATTATATCATTTTGGGGTGACAATTTTGGAGTTTAATAAACATGCTATTAAGATAACATAACTCCCCCCCCCCCAAAAAAAAAACCAAACAAACAAACAAACAAAAACAAAAACAAAACCAAAACCAAAAAAACCAAACAAACAAAAAAAAAAACAGAAGCCAAAACAAACTAACAAACAAAAAATAAAATGAATATGAAAAATGTAAAATGAATAATATTCAATACTTTCCTCGGAAGACATTGTCGACTGCGACATCACTTCTGGGAGAATTTTGATATTTATATACTGTCCTGTTTTGACTGAGACGCGCATCTGTACCGCGCATTTGACAGCTCACTTTCAACTCATCAAAATTAAAAAGATAGAGGAAGTTTATTAATTGTTTTATTTTATCTATGTATTTACTTCCCTTGTATGGTGGCGGCACCTGTCTAGTGCAAATCTTCATAATTTCATCATGTGGAACAAATCCATCTGAAAGAGTGATTGGTCTTTAATATGCAAATATATACCATGACACGAACCTGGGTTTATGTCGTCTTATCAGATGAACAAATAGGGAAGGGGTGGGAGGGGGGAGACGATAATAAATTACCCAATATTATTTAAACGTCTAGTGTATCTGTCTGATTTTCCGACCTACAGTTGGGTGCAGTCCTAACCTTACATAAAGTGCACTTCAAGTTAACTTTATGACTGCTTTTCAAGTTTACTTGGCGATAACAGAGTAAACTTGGAATCAAGTTTAGTAGTGAACTTGATTCCAAGTTTAGTACTAAACTCGATTCCAAGTTTACTCCAAGTGCACTTCAAGTTTAGTTTACTTTCTATATACATGTGCATTTACTATATTTTTCTATTAAATATATATATATATATATATATATATATATATATATATATATATATATATATATATATATATATATATATATATATAGAAAAGCACTAAAAGGGAAATTGTAACAACATTCACTATTCATAAGTATCGAATCAACCCCAATGAAGGTTAATGCAAATCGCTCGAGAAAAAGAGGTCAATATAAAAGCACAGGTAAGCGATAACGATACTAAAACAATTAAAAAAATGCCAAATTTTCGAAACAATCTGCTTCCTCTTCAGGACACACACATACGAACACTTACATAAATATAAAGACACGAAAAGAAAGATAGAAAATATATACAAAGCACTAGTCTAATAAAAACTGGTTTCTTGAATTGGCTACATAATGAGCGTTTCACTATGCGCTATCTAATAGGAAATGAGCCACACACAAGCTAACAGCTTGCTTACAGGTCAAGTGGCGCCTCCTAAAATGTATTTGCATTGACCTACTGGAGGTAATTAGACTAGGTAATAAGAAGTTATAGATAGAAGGACAAAGAAAATAAATAACAGAAATAAATGGGAGTGAAAAACAAATAAGTGATAAAATAAGTACCAATAAAAATAAAAAAAAATACTGTCAAGACAAATGGTAATATTGGATGACGAGTTACATGACTCGTATATATATATATATATATATATATATAATATATATATATATATATATATATATATATATATATATTATATATATATATATATATATATATATATATATATATATATATATATATATATATATATATATAATATGCAATTGTACATAATAAGACAATTATTTCTATCGTGTTATACGAAACTGGATTATTGTAATAAACAAACGTGAAAAGTAAACTTGGTGTCATGTGATAGTAAACTTGAAGACGGAATTACTTTAAAGCAAACTTAATATCAAGTGCACTTGACTAAACCTTATGACTGGTATTCAGGACGAAAAACTAAACTTAAAGTGCACTTGTCAAGTGCACTTGAATGTAAGGTTAGGACTGCACCCAACTGTATGCAACAGACCATGCCGAAGTGCTAACTTCCAACATGACACGGAATCTCGAATTTTACAGTCTCAGCCGAAAAATAAGACACCCACCAGAGATGAGAGAGAGGGAAGAAAGGAGGAGGGGGGGGGGGGCTTTGGGTATGGCATATGCAAAACGGTAAGAATGTAAATATGATGGATAAATCCAAACCATATGTCCGAAAATCATGAAACCAGAGGACATACCAAATCAGTGAAAATAAAAATCAAATAAAAAATAACGAATAATATCTACTTGTAGAGCGTATGTGAACCCCTATGATGGAGTGAGATCAAGTAATCGGGGAGAGTGAACATCTCCTGCTTGCTAGAAACACCCGTCACATATACCCAGTAAAGAGTCAAAAAAAGTTACATGAATCATCAAACGGTGTAATCAGGTATCCGAGATATCTCCTATCGGCAAGCTACGTCCGCCATGTATAATTTCATAGTTTGGGTATGAAAGTTTGAGTCCAGATATTTGTAGTTGTTGTTTTCCATATGGTTACGCCAGTGCGGGGATTTTACAATCCACTTCGTGCTTGAAATAAAGGGAAAATATGAAAAGAGTAGTTTTATAAGATACGATAAATGAAATAACAATAAAGAGAAAAAAACTGTAATATGCGGTTGAGTTTTGATAACGGATAAGAAATTATCAAAATACAGACTGTGTAAAACAGGCGTTTTCTGGATACATGTGGTCGTTATAAAGAGAGGTTTTCTTTTATCTAGCTTTACAGTAAACTGGTATAAACGACCCCTATATATGGCGGAAGAAGATTAAGTAATCAGACATCAAATAAAGCTTTCGTAAAACAGTCAACAATTACAATATTATTTATTATCAAACTGATGTGGATATATACATATGCACTTTTACCGATGTAGCATAGATAAGAGTAGATATTAATTTCATCACAATCATCGCAACACCATCCAGAAAGTTCCGGAAATACGGCTATTAATTATCTCTGCGTCTTATTTTCAAGTGTGTAACTGAAAAGGGCGAGGTGTTCCGATAGTATACAAGACAAGTGAATTTCAATACAAATGCTGTTTGTACAAGCCAACTGATTGTTTAATCCGGGTGACCTGTTTTGCAGATTTTACTTTATACTACAAATGATTGCTTAATGCGATAGGCCGTTATAGATCGTTTTCACTAGTCTAAATTTATTGGAATTACCTTCCGTAATCAGCCATATTTGAGGTCAAACAGGAGAATTTTATTCATTTTATTTTATTTTATTAAGTACAGTCAAACCTGTCTATTAAGGTCAGCTAAGGGAAGAGTCAACATTGGCCTTTATAGACAGGTGGCCTTTATACAAAGGTCTTTTATTTAGGAAAACAGATTTTGGGAATTTAAAATGTGACCTTTATAGATAGGTGACCTCTTAATAGAGGTGGCGGCTAAGACAGGTTTTACTGTATTTCCAATTTAAGGCTTTTGTTGGGAAAAGGTTTTCATAATTTTGCACCAAACTTAACAATTTAGAAATAAGTTATGTATCTTAATATTTACTGGTTTGTAAGAAAATTATATTTTCAAAGATAATTTTAAGGAAATCTAATCTGTATTTTTGTTAATTAAAGTACAAAATCTCACACTTTGACCCACAAAATAGCTGACAACGGTTGATAGAACCTGTGAGCTTTCGCTCAGTGAAAACTATCTATTGCAGATTTGACCGTACAAGACAAGTAATGTCTTAGCCGAATTGACTTACTGTCGATTTGGTTGCACAAGTGATGGCTGAACCCACTAATAGATTTGGCTGCATTTTAAATTTATTGTAAATATCCTTCAGTATCCTTTTTACGCTGGGAAAGGTCAGCAAGTCATTCCACCAAAGAATGTAGGTAAATGTCACAAGATGTTTCTGCCATGTTTAACGCGATACGCTCAAAGTATTGGTCTCACCTGTGCCTTTTGTATTCTTTTATGTCAGGTCAACAACAAAAAAAGGTGTATTCGATGAAAACATTCATTTTGTATTTATATAATTCATAATGAATGTGCGTCTTGTTGACAATAAACCCTTGTAAAGGTATGAGTATGTTTAATTTCTTTTAAAGCGAAGAATGAATTGACAAGGAAACGACACTATGAATGTTTAATATCATTGCTTGCTGGGGTTATTGTTTTATTTGCACCTTATCGCTGTTTAATCCTTTGAGCTTTTCAGGAAACAAATGCAGTGGGCTTTGTTTTGACAAAGTTTTTATACATTGGTCGATGTGTATGATTCAGACAGATATGGTTATTGCGCAAGAATACAAAATTATTATCGATGTATTTCCCACCATACATTTTATTTCCCAGTATGCAGTTTCTACGTTACAGTGTTTGATACATTTTGTAGTCATGAAACTAATTACAGAAGACTGATTTTGGGGTTTGGCAAGAAGAATGTCTTACCTTTTTTTCTTTCTCATCCAAATTTTGTATTTCATTATCCGTTGACCATTGAACCCCAGTGACGGATCCAGAATTTCCGAAAAGGGGGGGGGATGTATTAGCCAAACTACTCTGTCAATTTTAGTCCCAGTTTTGGATTTTTGCTTGTAAATATGTGGCGAAAAGGGAGGGGGATGTATTAGCCAAACTACTCTGTCAATTTTAGTCCCAGTTTTGGATTTTTGCTTGTAAATATGTGGCGAAAAGGGAGGGGGCACCCCCTCCCTAAATCTACCACTGAACCCTGCATTCGAGAAATTGAAAATCATAAAACTTCATTTCTAATATCCTGGTTTCGCTTCGCTTCTGTTATTGCACTGTTGTAATGAATAATAGAAACTGGCAATGTGGCTGTAAATTCAGAGATGCATAATCAACGAATCTGGTAAGTTCCACCTGTCCAATAATACCACTGTAAATCTCTTAAACTTCGCGTGACACTTTTTTCGCGATGATCTCAATTTGGATTTTTAGCGAGGCATAATGGGGGTTAATTCCCATACTCTGACAAGGGACTTCTCATGGGTTATACCCCTCGGGATTTATCTTCATTTTCTAAGTAAAGTCTTATTTTTCGATCTTTTGTTTTAATATAACTGCTGCCTAAAGTGAGAAAATAATTAAGATTTTGTCATCTATTTGTGCTTTTCCAGCGAATTCAAATGCTGATATTTGTATTCACAATAGTATTAATGATATTTAACTGTAAATTTGCATTATTATTGCTTACAATAAAACCAAACTCATACCCTAGTATAATACTTTCGGAAACTAAACTTGTCGCCTGCAGAGACATATCAGAATAACATCTACCTAGCCGTGGTTTACGCATAGGAGAATGTCCGAGAATCGCTCCATACCTTAAAAATAATGGAGCTTGCTCGTCACGGACACATGGCACTTACTCGTCACGGACACATGGCACTTACTCGTCACGGACACATGGCGCTTACTCGTCACGGACACATGGCGCTTACTCATCACGGACACATGACACTTACTCGTCACAGACACATGGCACTTACTCGTCACGGACACATGGCACTTACTCGTCACGGACACATGGCGCTTACTCGTCACGGACACATGACACTACATGACACTTACTCGTCACGGACACATGGCACTTACTCGTCATGGACACATGGCACTTACTCATGGCACTTACTCGTCACGGACACATGGCACTTACTCGTCACAGACACATGACACTTACTCGTCACGGACACATGACACTTACTCGTCACGGACACATGGCACTTACTCGTCACGGACACATGGCGCTTACTCGTCACGGACACATGGCACTTACTCGTCACGGACACATGGCACTTACTCGTCACGGACACATGGCACTTACTCGTCACGGACACATGGCGCTTACTCGTCACGGACACATGGTGCTTACTCGTCAATGACACATGGCGCTTACTCGTCACGGACACATGGCGCTTACTCGTCACGGACACATGGCACTTACTCGTCACGGACACATGACACTTATTCGTCACGGACACATGGCGCTTACTCGTCACGGACACATGGCGCTTACTCGTCACGGACACATGACACTTACTTGTCACGGGCACATAGCGCTTACTCGTCACAGACACATGGCATTTACTCGTCACGGACACATGGCGCTTACTCGTCACAGACGCATGGCGCTTACTCGTCACGGACACATGGTGCTTACTTGTCACAGACACATGACACTTACTCTTTACAGACACATGACACTTACTCGTCACGTACACATGGCACTTACTCCACACTGACATATTTACACATAACGCTTACTCCTCACGGACACATGACGGTTATTCCTCACGGTCACATGACGCTAACCTTCGCGGACACCTGACTCTTACTACTTACAGACACATGACACTTTCTCTTCACAGACACATGACGCTAATGCTCACGGACACATGACACTTTCTCCGCACGGACGCATAACGCTAACCTGCACGGACACATAAAGCTTACTCCTGACAGTTCATCAGCTTGTTCGTCTTTGGTTTTGAAGCAGTAAACGCTTTAAAAATACACATCTTACATTTCACTACAATACAGACTGATAGTAAGATATCCGAGTCAAAGGTCAGATGTCAAGGTCATACAACAGGGCTTTCCATGAATGTCAGTTTTCTACTTTACCTTTACGTTGAAACCTGTTATGCGACCGCCGAAGATGAGGTCGTAGAGAGGTCACTACAGACGGAGGGCCTTTTGGTATGGGTTAATAGACGTTTTTCTCATTTGACATGATGTAAAGGGCCTTATGCCAGACATGCTCTTTTTTGCCGGTATTTGCATTATGACGTAAGTCACTAAGTACTAGTATAGTGACGTCAGAGTAAAATGTCGCAAATTTTTATTGCAAATTGACTCCTCGCTTTCGCGGAATATTTATTGAATTTCGTGACGTCACAATACATTGTCAATGTTTGTCCGAGGTATGACCGAGGTGTAAAGTATTTTGACGTCATCTGATTTGACAATTTTTCGCGCATAAAGGGTCAATTATCGTATGTTTGATGTTTTGAATATTGTTTTACGTCACTCCGCGATTATTTCATGTGTATGATGACAGCATCTGCCTGATGCATTGTATTGAAATTTATACTTTTGCAAAGGACCCATCCGAAGCAGTGAGGGATCTTTTACTTGCCATGCCTACCGTGACACGGGACCTCGGTTTTTACTGTCTCATCCGAAAGACAGAACACCGGTGCACCCAGTGCGGGAGTCGTACCCGGTACCTCTCGATCACGAGCCGAGCACCTCATCCACTAGGCCACACCG
This sequence comes from Pteria penguin, assembly GCA_035048485.1. NCBI lineage: Eukaryota > Metazoa > Mollusca > Bivalvia > Pterioida > Pteriidae > Pteria > Pteria penguin. Next base: position 41,623,811 of record CM068591.1, on the reverse strand, counting down.
GCTTCAAATTATCGTATGCCTGGCATGGATCGATACATACAATCAATAGGGGAAAGGCATAGACTACTGGCTACAACCATTAATTTTGTTAAACTTTAAAAAAAAATATGTCACCGAAACATGTATGATAAATCTGTATTTTGTAAATTCTTTGTTGACTTTATTGACGCAATTTACTCCAAAATCTTAATACATTATAAGAAATTTCGAATGTTTGCTGTATTACGTTGCTTTCACCAGCATTTCCCCCATTCGGAACTACGTCGAACTTTTACTCCCTAAACACAAGTAAAATACGAGGAGTTTCGAATGACACAGCGCCCAGCATTTTGGCGGGACTTCATGTATACATGTTTATATCGATACACCACGTTTATGAATATTGCGTCTATATTTTGACAGCATTACAAGTCTCCTGTACATAAAAATGACAGCTAGAAACCCTCAACCTGTCCGATCCACGCATGAGATCAAACTTCTGGCTTTGTCATTTAAAAAAATCCATGTCAAGGTTGCCATGATAAACTTCTGATCCGGAGACGCGTACATCATGCATTTTGTTTATCAATCTGGGCGAGATATTTCAAACATGTATTACCTTCAGATCATCCATATGTATGTCAAGATTTCAGTCTGTAATGATCAATCAATGACTGGAAACACCGTGTATTTCTATTGTAACGATAGATCTATCATATGATATCAACGTATACAATACACGTGCAGGGCGGACGCATCAATTTTTGAAAGAGGGATTCCACCCTTTTGTGGTAGATTTTTGGTCAAGTACAAAGGGTTCAAATTCGAAGCAGGTGGCTCATCAGTGTACTGCCTTTCGGATGAGACAGTGAAAACGGACGTCACGTGTCACGGTAGGCGTGGCACGTAAAAGATATTTCTTACTGTCTCGGGTGGGTCCGTTACGTACATGTAGCATTACGTCAGACAAATGTCGTTACTTTGTTAGTGCAATAATTTTGGAGCGACGTACAGCCAGAATCAAACAAAGAAAAAATACTGTCGCTGAAATAACTCGAATGTATACGTTGATGCCATTGATAAAATCAAGCAGGTGTGGCCCAGTGGTTGAGGTGCTCAGCTCGTGACCTAGAGGTCTCGGAATTGACTCCGACCCTGGGTACACCGGTGTTCTGTCTTTCAGGTGAGACAGTAAAAACCGAGGTCCCGTGTCACGGTGGAGTGGTACGTAAAAGATCACTCACTACTTTGGGTGGGTCTGTTGCACAGGTATAGATTTGTATACAATGCATCGGGCAGATGAAGTCAATATATACGTGAAATAATCGTAATGACGTAAAACAATATTCAACTAGTCAATCATTGATAAAATCGTACTTAATTTACGTACAGTTAGTTGTTTAAAAATGGCTGTCCCGAGTCCGCCTGGGATTTGCTTCTATCTATGTATATACATGCTGTCACTCATATGTTCTTGGTTCTTGAGTTTGACTTGGGTCGTTATTATATTGTGTTAGATAACAAAGACAACTCTACCCTCTGACTGGAGAACATATTCTAATAATACCCCTCTGCAACCGAAGTTACGTGGGTATATTAGAAATTACTCGAAATTGAATCACCATGATCAACGGTAATCAATTTTAAAAATCGTCAGTTCCTTGACCAAAACGTCACACCACCAAGGTGAAGGTCACTGGACGAAGGACGAATTTAGATAAGTCAACGTATTCCTTTATACAGTGTGGTCCGCGAAAGAGCACTGCTCCCTTTTGTACCACCATCGCCCATGCTCCGTCTTTTTTTTTTCAAAAGGGTTACACGTGTTAGTATAAAGCTCTATGTGCTGGGGTCAGTGACAAAAACCAAATTGTCTTATTTGTAAATGCATTATCAGATGGGACATTTTCTACTTTAATGAAGTTGCTGAATTTCAAAATGATTTTCACATGGTTGTTATGATTATTATTATTATTATTATTATTATTATTATTATTATTATTATTATTATTATTATTATGATCATCATCATCATCATCATCATCATCATCATCATCATCATCATCATTACTTTCCTTTTTTAGCATAAGAATACTTTGGACATCAGATAACATGTAATGTAACGTGTATGGCTCGGTGATGATATCTATATTGGTCGTAAACTGATAAAATACACAACTGCCGCCATCTTGGATTCTACCCACATGACAAACACCTTCTAATGCGAAATATTCAGCATTGTTTCTAGAATTCTCCTAGAATTTTCACCACAGTATGTGTATCATACACAGCTATACACTTTTGCTGAGTTCAGATTATGGTAATTGTTGCAGACATAACCTTGATTATCGATGGGTCAATTACGTGGACTACACCTGGCATGCAAAGGGCTAACTTGCTATTCATAATACCACATTATCAAGACAACCTCTGCAAAGGTTTGTCCGATGGCGTAGACACTCATACTGGGGATCTGGGGTACTGGAGATCCGGAACTATCTTAGTATTGCAGCTGCTGCTGCTGTGCTGTTGCGGTTGTTGCTGCTTGCAGTTGCTATTGCTGCTGCTGCTTGCTGTTGCCGCTGTTGCTGCTGCTCGCTGGCTGCTGCTGCTGTTGCTTACTGTTGCTACTGCTGCTGTTGCTGCTGCTACTGCTACTGTTTACTGCTGCTGCTGTTGCTCGCTGCGGCTGCTGTTGCTACTGCTGCTTACTACTGCTGCTGTTGCTTTCTACTGCTGCTGCTGTTGCTACTGCTGTTTGCTGCTGCTGCTACTGTTTGCTGCTGCTGTTGCTTGCTGCTGCCGTTGTTACTGTTGCTGCTGCTGTTGCTACTGCTGCTGTTGTTGCTGCTGATTGCTGTTGCTGCTGCTGCTTGTTGCTGTTGTTTTTGCTGCTATTGCTTGCTGTTGCTGTTTTCTGCTGTTGCTTGGTGCTGCTGCTGCTATTGCTACTGCTGCTGTTGCTGCTACTGTTGCTACTGTTTGCTGCTGCCGCTTTTGCTTGTTGTTGCTGTTGTTGTTGCTGTTACTGGTATTGTTGTTGCTACTGCTGCTGCTGCTGCTACTGTTTGCTGCTGCTGCTGTTGCTTGCTGTTGCTGCTTCTTGTTGCTGTTGCTGTTCCATGCTATAGAGTTTCATGTTTATTCATATTCACTGTTCCTGCCAACACATAGTTGTCATCTACGTCTACTGAATAATAGTTCTCATAGCTAGAATCGTTCAGACTGTCAATCTGCAATCTGTAAATGAATTTCTGTAAATTTTATAAAAATGTTAATTTGAAAACATGCCTAACATTAGTCAAAGTTAACGTCTTTTATTTTCAAAAAAGATGTTAGTTGAGAGAGAGAAAAAAAAGGGGGAAAAGGAAAAAGTACCGAAGGGTGAACAAAAGGAGAGTTAGTACGGGTGTTTCATTCTTTTCATGTTTGGTACTAGAATATTTGTTAATATTACAATCCTGATCTTGAATTCATTTTAGAAATACTGATGGTGTCTTAGTTTGTTGTATTTATAGTAAAACACGAAATTCTTTTGAAGATTTTGTAGTAATTAGAAGTATCCATGCGTGTTATGGACAGTACCGTAGCCAGGATTCAAGTTCAAATAAATTCGACATTTTGTCACCGTAAATAAAAAATGGCATTGACAGAGAGGATATACGTTTATTTTGACACATTATTTCACGATTAGATTTTATACGAGTTAACCGTCCTGAAACCATCCGAATATTCCTGGATACGCCACTCTCTTACTATCGAACGATTCACGCCATGGGTATTTTAACCAATGAGGTTTCGATCCATGGTAGTGGCGGATCCAGAATTTCCGAAAAGGAAAAAAAAGGGGGGGGGCACATGTGCATTAGGCAAACTACTCGGCCATTTTGGTGCCAACTCTGAATTTTTACTTATAAATATGTGGCGAAAAGGGGTAGGGCGGACGGGCTTCCTTCTAAATCCGCCACTGTGTAGTGTACCGAGTAAATCACTTTGAGGGTAAACAGATGGCAATGAGGTATACATGTCACGGGGGAGGGGGTGGGGGGTAACTTGTAATGATTTTGGGTATGAACGTGTGGCTGGAATCGCTGACATTCATATAATGAGCAGAGTGTAAAAACAAAAATACCCATTTATATACTGACAAAAAGGGATGACGTGTTCCACATTTACTTTTGCGTAATAAGCAATAAAAGGTGTCATATCAGGGATGACGTCAGAAATAAATTTCCCTATAAGTAATCATGAATAGGCTTGCAATCAGTTTCTGTGTTCCAGATTCTAGTGCAAAATTATCTTCTCTTGCAATCTCCATTTGCGTTTTACCTATTCATATATTTTGTGATTTGAATGATACCCATTAATATATTGGGTGGCCTTAAAATTATACCCCATTCCAGCTGCACGTCTGTATATACCTTTATATAGGAAGTTAACCGAACTTGAATCGAACCCGGATCGTCGCCGCCGCAAGCCAAGCGTTTAACCACTACACCAAGCCTGCCCCCGGGAACAAAGGGGAAAGAGTCTTTATTTCTGTTATATATTTTGATAAAATTCGTTATTTACCTCGTGTGGCATGTGGGAACTCATGACGAAGGCGTTCGCTCGCTGTATGTCTGTCTCGGAGCGTATTGTGCGGCGGATCCAGGATTTCAAATTACTCAGCCATTTTGGTGCCAGATATGGATTGTTACTATAAATATATGACTAATGGGGGGGGGGGGGGGGGGGGATTTTGAATACACGTACGATACAATATTCACCTATTGTGCATGAATATGCCTTGGAATCTATCACAAAATGTGCTGACTCATCTTATGTGCGACTATCGATCTGATCGGATCGTATTGTAATGGTACTGCGTAGTCCGTGCGTCCGTCTGAGGTAATGTTTTCCGGACTTTTTCTGCAGTCTTTCATGGTAATGGATTGAATCTTGGCATATAACTCTATATTAACGAAGGTCAGTAGCACATCGCATTTGGGTATGATTGCTTTGGTTTTGCCAGATTTGCGGTCCTTGAACTTAGAAATCTTCAAGGATTTTATAGTTTTCCGGACTTTTTTCTACAGTCTTTAAAAGTATTTGATTAAAACTTAGTATGTAACTTTATATCAATGAGGGTCAGTGCCATTTCATGATGGTCAGTACTATTTCGCATTTGGGTATGATTGCTTTGGTTTTGCCAGAGTTACGGTCCTTGAACTTAGAAATCTTCAAGGATTTTATAGTTTTCCGGACTTTTTTCTACAGTCTTTAAAAGTATTGGATTAAAACTTAGTATATAACTTTATATCAATGAGGGTCAGTGCCATTTCATGATGGTCAGTACCATTTCGCATTTGGGTATGATTGCTTTGGTTTTGCCAGAGTTACGGTCCTTGAACTTAGAAATCTTCAAGGATTTTATAGTTTTCCGGACTTTTTTCTACAGTCTTTAAAAGTATTGGATTAAAACTTAGTATATAACTTTATATAAATGTGGGTCAGTGCCATTTCATGATGGTCAGTACCATTTCGCATTTGGGTATGATTGCTTTGGTTTTGCCAGAGTTACGGCCCTTGACCTTAGAAATCTTCAAGGATTTTACAGTTTTCCGGACTTTTTTCTGCAGTCTTTAAAGGTTTTGGCTTAAAACTTGGTATATTACTTTATATCAATGAGGGTCAGTACGAATTTGCATTTAAAACAAATGTATGATTGCCAGAGTTATGTTCATACATGATTACATTGGTAAACGTTGTAAAAGGTGTACGTTCCGTTTGGAACTCTTTAGGGAGGAAACAAAGTTTACGTCTACGCCTACGTTTGGCCTTACGACCTTTAGTAAAACTCACCCCAGAGCGGGACTCGAACCCCGGCCTCCCGATCAGGAGTCCAGCGCGATACCACTAGGCCACGCCGGCTTCCCTAGGCGTTGGTCTTGTTATGCTATATGTTCCTTTGTACAGGGATATAATCAGGACTCACACCATTACGATCGTCGTAAAAGAGTCGTGTCCGTTTGGGTAGACAATGGGAGGGGGGGATTGTTAATATCCTTTTCTCAGTGTGAACAGAACCGTAAATAGCTAGTTCTAGATTAAGAGAATTTTTTTTTTTCGTTTTTTATTTCGCCCGAAACGGGTTAATTGACGAACGCTTGTTTGTAAGGGAACATCGCCATTTTCGGATGTACATCTGGTATGGATGAATAAAATATAATGACAGTGGTATTCATCGGGAGTATTAACAGGTAGCGCAAGACTATCAGAAGTTTAATTCAAATTTTGTAGAGCAGACCAGAAGATCATTAGAGGTGTGAAATGACTACACGAGGATAGATCTTGAACTTAGCTGTCTTGTAAGTTTTTGTCTAAATGTATTTGGTATACATGTTTCAGTTTCACTTCTCCTAAATATGTAAAAATATGTGAATCATATTTTCAGGCTAAGTTTACAAATGGAATCGCAAAGCAAATTAAAGAATATTGCTGAACATTGCGTGTACATTATTTCATGCACCATCCGTGAAACTTTTTCCGACTATGATAAAAAGAAATTATTCAATGATATAAAACATTAATTTGAAGAATATAAAGAAAGTGAACTATAAGATCTACATGAAGCATCAACGGTGTTTAATATTTCTTTAAGTCGTTTGATGAAGAATCATGAAATAGCATTTCGTCGAGCATGACTTTGTTGACTATTGTTATCATTTGACATCACAAATTTTACACCAATTAGAATTTATTTATACCAGCCATGATGAAGCTAACGCACTATTTCACCTTGTCATAAACATTGATATTAATGTAAGATAAGATAGCCCCTTCCAGCAAGAGAGACAATATATAATACTGCAAGGGCGGATTTAGAGGGGGGCCCGAGTCCCCCCCCCCCTTTTCGACACATATTTACAAGTAAAATTCCAGATTTGGCACTAAATACGGCTGAGTAGTTTGGCTAATACACATGTGGGCCCACCTTGTCGGAAAATTCTGGATCCGCCACTGTACTGGTACTGACCCCACTTACTTCGGATTTTACATCGCAAGTACATAATTAGTATGAACAAGTGTTTTTCTTCTGTTTATGAAGTTATGGGACAATTGTTATGCGAATTTTTTTAATTATTAATTTAATAAAAACATAATTATTACCTTGTTTTTATCTTCAGCACTCCAGCATCACTACGGTATGTCTGTCTAACGTTATTACTCTTCCTGTTGCTCCTTAATAATCTGGAAGCACAGAAAGACGAACGGATTGGAGGATAACTATCCCTCCTTTTCTTTCTCAAAGAAATCACTCAAATGACATGGTCATCCGGTTTATGGGCCCACCTTCCCATTCACTACAACAGAAGTTCTATTTACAATTCTCATGTAAAGAACAGCGATCAACAGGTTATTCAAATTTAGAAGTCTTTAGAATATGAACACTAATATTATCATGGAGTGAATATAATTATCAGAAATATATGAGAAAATAAGCATGAATAAACTGTGCTCTACCCGTCTGAAAGCGAGCTAAGTTCCCTGATCTATAAGAGTCCCTCTTTACAGTCTGAGGGAATAAGGTTCAAGACCTCATCTCCTTCAAAGTTTCACACAAAGTCAACCACGCAGTCCAGATCGCCATGCAACGCAGTGCAACGCTTGAGGAAAAGTTCGCAGAAGGCTGTAATGAAGCCCAATACAATACCTACCGTCGTACCAATGATCTCAGAGTCGTATTTTCGATGTAGAATGCGTTTATCTGGCTTTTTTCCCCGATGAGATAAAATTATCGGAGTCTATGACTTTGACCTTTCTTATTGTGTATTTAGATCACCGCAGAAATCGGGATGAGAAACTCCGTTTGAGATCACATTTATGAACACTAATGGATCCGTTGTGTGACCTTGACCTTTGATTCGGAAATCTATAGGCATGCTTCTCCCAATATCCTCGATGTGTATGCAATCTGAAAGCTGAAGATTGACAACAAGGGAGTTATCGTATCAGTATCATAATCGAAGGGTTGACAGACGGACAGCTATTCAAACACGAGTTGTCAGAAGACAACAGAGCTCGCCGGTGGCAACCAGATGTAAATAGATTTTTGTAAGTTAGTCAATCTTCAAGGTCAAAGTCAAAACTTAAAAATAAAATTGATATTGTCACAAGGAATAAACACATGACATATTTAAGTCCTATCTCTTCTTGTTCAGAAGGTTTATATTTCTAAAGTAGGTCAAACTTAAAGGTGAAGGTCAAAAGATAAAAAATTTTAGTACTCCGTGTAAGGTCTTGGTACAAGGAATACACATCTGAAATACTTCAGCCCAGTTTCTAATGGTTCTAAAGTTGATTGATTGATTATTGTTTTACGTCACTCCACGGTTATTTCACATATATGGTGACGTCATCTGCTTGATGCATTGCATAGAAATATATACCTTTGCAAAGGACCCACCCGAAGCAGTGAGGGATCTTTTATGTGCCACCCCTACCGTGATACGGACAAAACACCAGTGCGTCCAGGGCGGGAATCGAACCCGGGTACCTCTAAGCCACAAGCCAAGCACCTCATCCACTAGGCCACACCGGCTTGCTTCTACAGTTATGATCCGTGTTAAAGTTTTTGAATTAAAATATCACAAACTACTTGTTATATTTAAATCATTTTATTTCACTTTTCCCTGCAATATCAACTTCTATAATAATTTGTGTGCAAAGAGATTAATATAGTATAATATATTATTTCTTCCGTATAATAAATAACAAAGTTGTACATACGTATACTCCCAACAAGATGAGCACATTGAAGGCACAACTTCAACAAATAGTAACAATATCACATGTCCCTACAAACACCACATTTTCTACACATGCTACACCTTTCCTACACATACTCGCTCTTCAGTCACATGTTCCAGTTTTTCTACAAATACTCTTCCTTTTTTACGTGCTGTTTTTCGGTAGTTTGTTGACACGTGCATTTAAGTTTTTATTTTCATCTAACAACATGAAAGCAACTTTAGGAGTCAACCAAGGTCCCGTAGTACTAGATAACTTATTTAATATACGGTAAAATGAGGATTCTTTATTGAAAAATTTACACTTTGAAACTCAAAAAAAAAAATGAATAAATAAATAAAATAAAACTAACTGTAACGTTCCTGAAAGTTGTCTAAATAATTAAAACAGGAATTCATTTAATGTGTCGTTAAATACAACCCAAGTTGATCGCCTCTCAACAGACCGTCATAAGTCGGTATTATCAATGCTACATAATCGAAAATTTTCTTGACGTCCTCTATACATGTACATCTGTTCTTATTTTGTTTTGGTTTTATTTCCCTGGGGTTGATATTGTCATATCATTAAATCAGATCTCTATCTTCCTGTTTTGTTACCACACCTCCCCCCACCCCATTTCTTAAAACCTATTATCCAGAATACACTTCCATTTTATGAAAATCTAGGTCACAAGAGTATGAGGTCATAAGAGTATGAAAATCTAGGTCACTAGTATGAAAATCTAGGTCACCACAGTTTGAGGACATTTAGGCTAACTTCATCATTGCAAGAAAAATCAAGCCTAATATAAAGGTTTCATCCTGTGATGTTCAAAATATGGTACAGACATACAGACCAAATATGACTTAATCGATCTCACCTTTACCACTTCCTTGAAGCAAGGCATTCAATAAATCTATTCAAAAGGTGTTAGTAAAGCACAACCGCCCCCTAGGAGAAATAATTCAAGGTCACGTAAATCAATACAGTCGTGTGGTAGATGGACAGACGGGTTTATAGACAGATGACAAAGTGTAAGCCTTGTTAAAAATAACAATGAGGCAAATTTCTTCAGAAAGGCTGATAGATAGACAGAAAGACCCACAATACATTTAATTTCTACTTCCCAATGTTTTCTGACCAGAGGCATAAAAAAGGAATCCATCACAATTTCTGAGGTAGAAACTATAAATACCAAAATATTCAAGAAGTAACATATATGTATAGCAATATATATTAAAACCTTTAATTTTTAGTGTTGCCATAGAAACAGGGCCGTAAACTGATTTTATACTACTAAAATGTAAACAACACATTTCTGTCTGTTGTTTGATGGAGAATGATGGCACTATGGAGACAAATCTAACACTAAAAATATCAAGGAAAGTTTAAAGTAACACACTTATGCATTCAAAGTCAACTTGTTTTCTCACCTCTAAGACATCAATTTCTGGTTCTTGATACATTTCATTAAAAATAAATATCTCATTGATATGTTTTTAAATAATACCACCAAAAATAAATTCACTGCGACTCAAAATTGAATAAGATAATACTACATATAGTAAGATCTGCATTTAAAGACCACCTGAATCAAGCAATCACCTATCATAAAAACCACCTGTTGCTGTTTTATCTATACAAACCCAACCTGTATTTAGAGGTCACCTGCATAAAGTGGTCAATTTCTCACTTTCTCTTTGATGGTGCCTCAAAACAGATATAGCTGTATAGTACATTTGGATGTTTTAAAATTTGTAACAGATAAAGTGCAGATCAGGGTTAAGGAGCAAGTTATACAATTTTCCTGACAAAACTGTAGTGCATCTAGAAGCCATATGAGGGGATGGGATGTTCAGTCAAGGTAATTCTTAACTTCATTTATCTTCACAAAACACACAAAAATGCTAATATTATATTAAAAACATTTTGATGAGAACGGAAATGTTCCCACCTCCACAACACATTTGAAGTATTTTGTGAGATATATTAAACATTTTGATGTGTATTTAAGGCAATCATTGAAAATTGATTTTGATTGTTTTTCACAGGTCCTGAGTAGTGCTTGTACTATTTTTCTAATTTTTCACAAGGGAGCTTGCAACTCACATGACTTCATCTACGATTCTTACTATACATACATATATATATATATATATCCTGAATTTGAAAACATATGAGTTAAATAATTATTTAAAAAAAAAACCAAACTAATATCAATTTCGTGCACAAGATATGCATCTTGCTGTTTGGAAGTACGTATGATGTTGAAGGTCAAAGGAGAAAAAAAGTAAGGCAATGTATCAATTGTAGAGATTTGAACTGACAAATTTAGGTAGTTCCGACTGTGGAAAGAAACTTCTTATTACATTAAAATGGAAAGGAGGTGACCTTAAAATACTATGTGAAGGACTACGTAAACAATATATAACATGTATATTCAAGACGCAGGTTTTTTTACTTTATTTTAAAGACAGAAAGTGGTCAATGATCTAAAACTTCCAATGAGAATTCTATGAAACTTTGAACTTGGATCCCCCCCCCCAAAAAGGACAAAAACTCATTTGCAGCAAACTCCCTCTTATAATTACCTTTCTTTAAAAAAAAACCTAATGAACTACACAAATAATTAAAATATACATGTATCACAAATGTTAACAAATACAATCTAACAATGATGGATGGCATTCTACTAAACAAGTAACTCTCACATTTACTTTCCAGTGCATACACCCCTTATCTTTTCCTGATAAAAATGAGCAATGGGGAAAATCTAAATTCCTGTCTGCACTACATACAAAAATTTTTCTTGGCATTAACAAAGCCCTGTAAATTTACTGCATATACATGTACACAAGTAGCGAGATAATACAATAAAACTTTGTCAGAAATTATCTCAACTTTTTCATAAATATGTCAAGTTCACTGCGATTTTTTTCTAAAATTCTACAAAAAGGCATTCTACTGTTATTACATCAAACAACATAAATGCTAACATTATCACATGTTTTCGTCTTTTAAATTCAGAAAGATAAAGATAAAAGTCTAGAATTATAAAATATAACATTACGTACAAGGTATTTAAAAACTGAGTAACACATAAATAGTGATATGCAGAAAAAGGTGGGATTACGACATTATTCGTTTGTGAAACACTGATGCCTAAAGATAACAGCAATATCGGAAAAATGCGAAAAATCATATTATTGTTATTACATCAAAAACTCTGGAACTAAACAAAAAGTTTTTGCAGGAAAATTGGACCCAGTTTAATACTCTTATCCTATCTTAAACTGTACAAAAGCTATGGCTAAAATTAAAGTTTAAAATTAGATGAATTGAAACACAGACAGACATAGGCAGAGGTACAAACAGACAGATAAGACAAAAAACAATATGATGAAAAGAAGAGGCCCAAATGGACCTGTATTGCTCATCTGAATGATATAATTATTACGAGAGATACTAAGAGGTGTATAAAAAGTTGGTGATATTTTTCACACTCCACCACCATTTCACTGGAGTGGCCATTTAATAAAAAAGCAAACGGGAGAAAACAGAAACAATTCAAAACAATGAATTATACTTTGTATAGAATTCTGCGAGTTCTAACAACTACATTCAACATACAAAACTTTGTCTTATAACAACATAACAATTTTGTCCAGTATCATTAGATGACACATTATAAGGTAAACACATGTAATAATAAACTCAGAGCATTGTGATACATGTAAAATTAATACAGAAAGATTAGGTAAGAGACCACATGAGCCTCAAATGCTCAACTGAATGAAATAAATAAACCCCAAACAAATTAAACAAAATATGTTCATGGAACACTGATGTCTACAAAATACAAAGCAATTATGAAAAATGGGTCAAAGGTCAGAGTCAAAGTGAACATGAAGGTCACATGGAATGAACATGTGAAATATAAAACCCCAATTACAAGTCATTTAAAAGTTATAGTCAAGGTTAAAAGAGGCACAGAGAGACAAGCCGAAAAAACTATATGCCCAAAAATCTTCAAGTTCTGGAGCATAAAAAAGTTTGTTAGGACATACATGAGCATACACTAAATAAAAAAGGTGATCCATCAGCTGTAAATAGAGAAATATGATTTGAATGAACAGTGCTCAGTTTGTTTACTGTTTTATGCTACATCAGGATTATTTCCCTTTAATGTACGATGTCAGGCCCCACATGGTGCCCAACTTACATGTATAGATTCTTACTTATACAATAGATGCACTTAAAGCTGAGTTTTTACGTAACTTTGTATTCCGAGACACAGGGTTGAGGTTTATACTATTTAGTCTGGAGGCCAGGAGGAGACAAATCTTCTAGGAAAAATGACTAATGAGAGCTTGGATCATGTTGGGAAGTCAAATTAGAAATCCAGTGTGAAGTCAATGAACCAACCTGTAGCTAAAAATTAGAAATCCAGTGTGAAGTCAATGAACCACCTAAAAATTCTTTAATGTGAGTTGAGTTATAACACTAAAAAAACTAAAAAAAAAAAACCAAGACAGACAGGATAAGAACAATATGCTCCCAATCTATCGATCCAGGGGCATAAAAACCCTAACATGCAGCGTTCCCCAGTACTAAAACCTTCATAGTTCAAATTCTCCATGATAAGAATGAAAATTTAATTGTATGCTGGAACTTGCTGTGAATTCCACTCATCTGGAAAGCTTCTAAGATGTAAAGGAAACAATGAGTACCGTTATTGTGTTAACTTAAGATAAATCCTCCTGAGCTGTGATCTGGGTAAAATTTCAGAAACAAGCACATAAAAAAGTTAGAGACGAGGGTAAGGTGACAAGCACAAACTAAGTGTCAAATGACAGGCAACAGACACAATATGGTAACAATGGGACCTCTAGACTGTGGTGAATTAAAATCATTACAACACAGCCATGCAGTGGATCACAAAGGCCAAGGGAGATCATTAAAGTCTATAGGTCCTCCTAGGCCGGCGTCGGCCTCTAGAAGGCTCATAATGATTGACATGGCTGCTTCATCGTTATCGTCATTTCCTTGATTATTCTGCTCCTCGGCGGACTGCTGTTCTGATATCACATTCTGCATAAGATTTGTATCTGCCATCGGAGCCACGAACGGTGGAACTGTAATAGAAAAGCGATAGATACAGATGGGAGTCAATCATATTGAAATTTGCTTCTCTATAACACACTCCAATAGCAAGACCTATGTCATCCTGTACATGTTAGATCAGAAAGAAAATCTGATGACATCATATATTTGCCACGCAACAAACTACGTTTTTATTCGCTTCTTTGGTTGCATCAATTTTATTGGCTGATATGGAGATAGCCAGGTAAGTATAATTTTTCATCTAAAAGACAGATATATATTATTTTTAACTCAACAGAGTTCCTTGTATTATCACAATGTTTTCACTTTCTCCCTTGACGGTAAGTTTTGTCTACATAAATGATTAAGGACACAATGTATTTGATATAAACATTAAAAATAAAATACTATTTATCTCTCGACTCTTCTATCTGTCTTTCTTTTAAAACTCCTTTGTTTATCTCAGAAACATTAAATTTAGGACTTGGATAGTAATAGAGCATTTGAAAATGTAGAAAAATACTCAAGTGCAAGATATTTAGTGGAATATATGAAGACTTACTTCCTGAAGTATGACTTGCTGTTGCTAAGGAGATTCGGTTGCCAGTGGTAACTGGCTGCACAACTCTTGACGCTGCAGCATCTTAAAATACAGGTAAAAGAAGATAATGATCAAAGATTCTTTAATAAAAACTTAGCAAGTAAACGTTAACTTTAATTGTGGACGCTAAGTGAGTATACGGTAGAAGTCTCGCTAACCGATGAAGTTAGTACAATACCGAAGAGAAAGTAAGATAACAATTACCTGCCTTGCAAACATCATATGTTTATTTCTTTAGACTAACTCTACTAAACACTCTGGTTTTAAACGATTAATTGCTAATATACAGTATGGATAAAATCATTTCTACACAATAAAGATGACCAATGATGGACAAAAGATGACCCCTGGAGGTCACTTCTGCTTGACCTTAAACAGTCAATATCAGTACAATGTACCTGCTACTACAGTGCTGTAGCCGTTCTTCTTCTTTGGCAGTTCTGTCTTCACCTTCAAAGAGATTGATTGATTGATTATTGTTTTACGTCACTCCATGATTATTTCACGTATATGGTGACGGCAACTGATGAATTGCACACAAATTTAGACCTTTGCAACAGACTAACCCGAAGCAGTGAAGGATCTTTTATGTGCCATGCCTACCATGACACGGAACCTCGGTTTTTACTGTCTCATCCGAAAGACAGAACACCGGAGTGCCAAGGGAAGGAGTTGAACCCGGGACCTCTCGATCAAGAGCCCAGCACCTTATCCACTAGACCACACCAGCTTTTTTCAAAGAGAACAAATATTATGACATAAGTAACATAGAACAAATAAGATATAAAAGACTGAAAACCATCACAGCTTTGACTCCCTGGGTTACATTGCGGAAATTTTCGGAAGGAAGGTGTGTCACCTGCTATCCATGTGTGACTCTTATTCGACAGATG
The DNA here is from genome assembly GCA_035048485.1 of Pteria penguin. Classification (NCBI taxonomy): domain Eukaryota; kingdom Metazoa; phylum Mollusca; class Bivalvia; order Pterioida; family Pteriidae; genus Pteria; species Pteria penguin. The sequence goes on along the minus strand of CM068591.1, from coordinate 41,608,460 downwards.
GATCTCAAACAAAATGTTTCTTTTATGTCATATTGACTTGCAAGTGAAACAAAGAGAGTAGGGTGCAAGTGCCAATAGCTAGTCAAAGTTGGAAAACAGTGATTAAAAATCAGGTGACACCCCCACCCCCCAACTCCTTTTCATAAATACACCAACTACACTCGTATTAAATTTTGTGAAAATGTGAAAATACCTGTTCAATGCATATCTTCATAATGTGATCTTCCTTTGAACCATGTTTAATCAAAATCCTCCTAAGGGTTTAGGAGTTGTGAAGACGGGGTAGTTTGCATAGAAAAGTCCAAGGGTCATAACCCTGTAAAGTTTTTGGACACTCAGCATTCCCCTTCCTATATGCACATTTTCATACAGAGTTCTTTCTGTGTACCAAGTTTCATCAAAATCCTCAAAAGGGATAAGGAAGTACATGTACTTGCAAAAAGAAGATGGTGTAGAGTCTGCCAGTGAGACAGACAAACAGACGGTTGACAGCTATATAGCATTATATGCCCACATTTTTAAGCTGGTGTATAAAAAGCTTATGATATTATCACATTAGCATCCTCTGCAGCAAGAAGCTAAAAAAATTCCTATGGAGTGCTGAAATGATGTGTTTTAATATACTGATACTGTGTGGTTGTGACATTTTCTATAGTGCTAGTCCCACTCCTCAATATTGCTCCACCCTCTCCTCCACACTGCTCCACCCACTCCTCCACATTGCTCCATCCATGCCTCCACCCACTCCTCTACATTGCTCCACCCACTCCTCCACATAGCTCCATTCACTCCTCCACACTGCTCCACCCACTCCTCCACAATGCTCCATTCACTCCTCCACATAGCTCCATCCACTCCTCCACACTGCTACCCCCACTCCTCCACACTGCTCTACCCACTCCTCCACATTGCTCCATCCATTCCTTCACATTGCTCCATCCACTCCTCTACATAGCTCCATCCACTCCTCCACATTGCTCCACCCATCCCTCCACATTGCTCCACCCACTCCTCCACATTGCTACATCCAATCCTTCACATAGCTCCATCCACTCCTCCACATTGCTCCATCCACTCCTTCACATAGCTCCATCCATTCCACCACATTGCTCCACCCACTCCTCCACATTACTCCGCCCACTTCTCCACATTACTCCGCATACCAAAAATGACACAGGATCAACTACTTCCATATTCTACTTCAGTGGTTTCTCATAAGGTACACAACTTTCTATAAACATTTCACAAACACTGCATAATTATGTATGTCCATCACTTGTGATATATATATCACATCTCAATGTGACATCATCATGACATCATATGGAGTGATCCACACCCATCAATCTCACAATTAACAATCAATAAAGACACAAAAATGCCACCTATAAAAATTCTATCTGATTATAAATATATACCTTTTCAAGTTATATAGTATTACATATGTAAAGAATATTCATATTACCAGTTATAAATGAAAGTTTTAACAGAGGTTTACTTACAGGGGAAGAAGTGGAAGGCACAGGATTGGTGCTGTCTGCTACAGCATTCATTGTATCTGGTCTGAAGAGAAAATCAGGAAAGTCATAATACAAAACTTGCAATCAATAACCTTTCTGCCAATTTTACATGATGTCAGGGGCAATACTGGACAAATACAAAATTGCCGCTTAGATTTGCGTCATATTACTGTGACGTCACATTCCAAGCGTTAACGTCATAGTAAAATTCTGGCAAAAGTGGTTTGTCCGGTATAAGACCCCTTACATCATTTAAAATTGGCAAAAGCTCTATTACTACATCTATGTATCAAAAATGATCACTATAAGCTTCCAGATCTATTACCATGACAAATATGTGTAGATGAATTCGACAATTTCACGTGATGTAAGGGGCAAATTTCAAATTCTAAATGATGTAAGGGGCTGGACTGATAAACTACTCTTTGACTGGGTTTTCATAATCGTTACATTCATGTCTGCATTCTTACATTGCATTAGAATAACATTATAATTGTATGGCAAATCCTTATATGTTAGTTATGTATAGGGACTCTAAATGTGAAAGAAATTTGTTATTATTAATTGGAATTTGGGAGATTTGCATATATATGTATATATATATATGAAGATGTAATAGTACATATGTAAAAGAAACAAGTTCATAAACATTGCATGATTTCATTAAATATTTGTTTCTCAAAAATCATCACAATGTATGCCAGTGAACAGTTTTCAGTTCCGCTTCAAATTAAGCTCATTCTCCCCAGGCACCTGGTCTCACCCCCTAGTGCTGTATATTTCGGGGTTCGCAAAGGTTTGTTTGGGACAATTTCATATTTTCGCCTCCCCCCTTTTAGACTTGGACACTGGACAACTGATTAGTACTTCTTCGTTGTTTACTTGAATCTTATACATATCTAGTGGAAAATTTATCATTTGAAGATCTGTAAGGCACCCTGGTCGTTGTTAAATACTTAGCTTACCATAGGTCCTCAAAGTTGTATTGCTTATACTTAAATAAAATCTCAAATGTAGCCAAAACAATACAGAGCAATTGAAAATAGTACATATAATACTTGACAGAGACACTACTGCGTATTCATTATATTTCTCTAAAAGTTCGTGTAATATTTATGCATTCTTACAAGATGGGTCTTGAAAATTTTTATGCTAAATTTCCTGCAATTCTATTTCATTAACCAAGTACGTACTGTTGCATTTCTTGTAGTTCTTCGGCAATTTGACGCCCGATTCGTCCAGCTCCTAATCGAGTTCCTGGAATGGCGCCCGGTAAAGTTGGTCTCTTTGGCTCCGTGGCTCGAGCATCTGAAGGAAGAAGTTATTTCCCTTAACAAACATGTAACACTGGATGCCACACCAGGAATATTTCACTGATGTAGAAGGTGGCTAATACACACAAAGTGGCTACCGGTACATCTTAACGTTAGATTTGATATTAGTGTTAATAGATACCGACATGAATATGACAAAATAAAAGAATTCAATTTCAATTTTGGGATTCCTCTTAACGATGACACTTGATAATGCTGAAGAGTACACATATTTTATAAGTATCTAAGCATATCAGAATAATAGTTAAAGACGGCTAGAAGGCATTACATTTATTTACGCCAACACTTAGCAGAGGTAGGAGGTAAGCAAAACATTTTCCACTAAATCTATGCTAACATAAATTTACGTCATATGATGAAACGCAAAATACTAGTAGTTGGGTATTTAGTCTTGTCAGGTACGTACGCCGAACTAAGCCTATGCCAGGAGTTACATCACTTGATGAAATGGGCTCCGGGCGTGTATTTCTCTTTAAGTCACAACGGTTGTATCATAAGCAGAAAGTAACATATCCAGTTTCTATGTATCGAAGAAAATAAAATTCCCCGTAGACAGACACTAGTCCTTTCTTAGACATGAAAGCTAATAAATTATACCAGATTTCTTCAGTTTAAAGCAAATTAGAGTCATAGAGCCTCACAAACCTTTTCAGATTCATTTCCTGTTATAATCAAAGCATTGAAAGTCCACATTGTATACTTTGAAAAATGGGAAAGTCCAGAAAACTTATCTGTAGCAGACAAAGTATAATCCTTAAGCCTTCCCCACCATTTCTAAGAGATCTTACCATCATTGCCATTCCATGTAATCTCTGTCTCATTCTCAAGGACAGTGTTTCCCGCGTCAATACCTTGACCAGAACTGCTGACCTCTTGAACCCTGGAAAAATGCATGTAGTTATAAGTATACATGTACATAGTGTATATTCCACTGCTATTGCTAATGATTTCATTTATCAATGTCTTTGTGACAAAGAACTGTACAAAACACACTAACACTAATATATCATGTCAAGCAGACACTTTTTTGTTTGACTGTTACTTTATGTTGTCCCGTGATTATTGCATTTACACATGCTAATACCTATGACCAGTCCAAAAAAAAAGGTGAGGGATCGTTTACATTCCACGTTTACCAAGACCAGAAATCTTAGATTTCCCTTTCCCACAAGAAAAAAAGACACTGATGACTTATCGAAAGCACTTGAACATTGGATCTTTCCGTCAAATACCAAGTCGTTTGGCTGGAAGCTATTTTTACAAGATTCTTGTAAAGCTGGGAAAAATCTGATAGTGTGAACATTTAATAGTATAAGTGACTTAAATGGCGTACAAAATGTAAAAGCCTTTCTATTAAAAGGTTAATTGATGTTTAAAATCTATAATACCATTAGATGGGATTCCAGTTTTACAAGTCTTGTAAAAATAGCTTAGAGCCAATAACAGAGAGGGAAAAGCAGAGAGTGGCATAGCGCCATCTGTAGGAGAGACTGGGACAGATCGGGAGACATTAGATGATAAATCACCTTTAAAAAACAAAACTCGAGTCGACAGTCAGTTGGAATCGAACTCGGGTCCTCAGAGGTCAAATGCAATACCACTAGACCAACCTGCTGCCTTTAGAGATTGAACGTTTATTTCAGGAAACGAAATTTTTGAGTTACAAAAAACTATGTACTTTTTTGTCACGTTCATTATTTTTTCTTACATTTCATCATTCTCGAAGTCGGCGTGACATCACACTAAGATCTAAATGAAGATAATCCCCGAAACATTCCGAAGATGGCCTGGGGGATCAACTCTGTGTATATCATAGACCGTAATGCAACTTTGCTGAATTATATTTTGAGCACAAGAGCTAAATGAGTCTTAAAACTTTAGACTTCCATTGAGGAATCTCACAACGATTGCCTCTCTTTCCTTCTTCGAATTTTATATGACCACGGTTTGCAAAAATAAGATTTCAAAATATCGGATCCTTCGTAAAAAGGGATGATAAATCCCGAGACTTATCCCCAACAAATATGATGCAAATTAGGTCATGTGACCAGTCCGACTTCAAGAATAAGCTTAATGGTACAATTATACACGTATAACGAAGAAAAAAGAAAACACCATGAAAATGTACCATTTTCATCTGATATTTCAAACTGACGGCTTCTCATTTATCTAATGACAAAATACATTACATACACTAAAATTCACCTGCGCGCCTACATGTAATTAGGTACTTCACCATACGATGTATGCAGCTTCCTTATAAATCAACAAATCTTCCGAAAAAAGAAGAGACGAAATTGAATAAAAGTAGAAATGAAATATCTATTCTGTGCCCAATAATCATAAATATCCAATGGTATCTGACATTTACAATTACAGTAGGATAAAGTTTTTTTCGTCTCATATTTTTTTTCCTAATAACTATCGAGTAAGCTTTATTGCATTCAGCTTTTGTTGGCTTTGAGAAGTGTAAAAGATGCTGCCGTTAGCGCCATGGATTAAATCTTCTTATCTTTTAAAAAATCATGATATATCCTCCGTTATCCTTGTGTTACATCATAATATAAAATATCAAGATGCTTTATACCTGTGTTAACAAGACCCAGAGAACAGAGCTTTAGGATCGTCCGTCCGTCGGTCTCTTTTCTGTGTCAAGATAGATACATGTACTATTTATAAATCTGGGAATTTTTTGTAACCCCGAAAACCAGTCTTCTTGTCAATAAATCTATATATTTTTACTATATTATGTACTAGGTCACAGACGAATTCGGACCAAAAAGTAAAATCATCAATACTTGAAATTTACACTCCCCCTGACCGTACCAAACAACAAACAATATTTTCTAGAAATCGTGATTTAAAAAAAACCCGAAATTCTTTTCCATTTCTGCATGTAGATGCACATTAATCTGGATAACTTAGCACGGCGATTGATCGGTTTTTAAAATTTACTCGGAACCTTTCGTTCGATATGGATTGGTGTTTTCCGTCGCTTTCAGCCACTGTTTAGCTATATTGCGACAAGGAGGCAGGAGATAACAACCATTTTACAGAGCGGCGCAATCCGGGAATCGAACCCGGATCGTCTGCATCGCTTAACTACTATCCCGAGTATGTTCACTATATAGATTTACAGGTATACTGTTAATCACGTATATTTCGCGCGACTTTATTTTCGCAAGTGTCAAGTCGGTGTGGCTCAGGGGATGAGGTGCTCCGCTAGTGACCGAGAGATCCCAGGTTCGACTCCTGTTACAGCCACACCGATGTTGCTGTCTTTTGGATGACACAGTAAAAACCGAGGTCACGTGTCACGGTAGGCGTGGCACGTAAAAGATTGCTTACCGCTTCGAGTGGGTCCGTTGCAAAGGTAGAAATTTCTATACAATACATCAGGTATATACCGTCATCATATTTGCGAAATAATCATAGAGTGAAGTAGAATAAAAATCAATCAATTAATCGCAAGGTTCACATTTCTCATTTACTCGCCAGACATGATATCCGCGAAAAGCAATATACTTAAGCGAAAATAAAGTCCTCGTGAACTGAAAGTGAATGTTACTACTTCAACCCGAAGTAGCCTTTTAATGTATATAAAATAGGTACACTAAAAATGAAATAGCGAAACAATAAACAAACAAAAACATGAAGGAGAGAGAAACGGCAGATAGAAATATTTCCCAAAAACTTGAATACCTTACCGTAAAAATTGTAAACAAGGTGTAACTAAACTAAATTTCATGACTGCTATATTTATTCGTTTCCATGACGATAGACAACAATGGTAAAACATGGCCATACTAAGACTTTATTTCTGTTTTCATTAGAGTGCAACTTGATTAGTTATATGCATTTTATATACCTTTTATATAATAATAATAATAATAATAATAATAATAATAATAATAATAATAATAATAATAGTAATTATTATTATTATTATTATTATAATTATTATTATTATTATTATTATTATTATTATTATTATTATTATTATTATAGATCCAGTAGAAATTATGGGCAAGCCTATAAGATGGACTCTAAATAATTTCGACATCCCCCCCCCTCCCCCGCCAAGAAAAAAAACCCAACTTTTCCCTTCTGGATATGAGAATCACTCACAGCTGATGGCTAGTTAGCAGAAATATGATCATCTCTGAAAAGTACTAATCATACGATCTCTCTGAACAACCATATTAAAAGTTAATGATGGCGGCACCTAGCTGGTGTGTCACTTTATAAATTCTACCTACACAAGGGAACAAGCAATGCATAAGTCAGGTACAAATTAAGTACATGTTCAGCGCACAATCTTATATGCGTGGTGAGATCGCATGCAGCATTCCAAGACATCGATTTTTGTACACCGATGCCGAGACTGATAATAAATCTCACCCGATTTTAACACCAAATTGCGCCGAATTTTACGCATTCAATATCAAAGACGCCAAATTTTAACGAGTTTCGTAACCCGATCCCTTTTCATTCCATACGGTGTCGTAAATTCTGCCTTAACTAAATGGAGTGTGCAGATTAATGTCTTATGAGGTGGAAGAAGTCGTAGTGTTGTTACATCATAATGACGTTATAATTACATACCACAGATTCGTGATTTCCGTTATGGACCCTTTCACAAGAACTGCAGCACTGACGTTTTGGGGAAGAAATGATCACTGTTCCCGTAAAAGAAGTAAGACACAAATAATAGATCTATCGGATAATGTCGTCAAAAATTTTACGAGTAACGCAACTATGCTTCTCCCAAAACCATAGTCAGCGCAGCTAACGTGGAAGGGTCTATAGACACTTTTGTTAACTGCGGGATTGACGTTTTGAGTGACAAAATCATCACTACTCCAGTAAAATGACGTAAGACACAATCAATACATGATCTAAAAATTTTTAAGGGAAACGTATCTATTTGCCACTCAAAACGTTAGATCCGCAGTTAATGTGAAAGGGTATATAAAGATTTATTTCCCATCTAGCTAGGTTGGTATCTCACGTGTTAAACATTCTCACGTCAAAAACCTCCTTCTGTATCTTCAGTTTCCGTTATGTTTATTATTATTATTATTATTATTATTATTATTATTATTATTATTCAAAATTCATCTATTAACATACACACAGTAAACATATATTACACATAAACGATATACAATGATAATACACATGGCACACATATCCTAATAACATAATAAATTCAATACTACATTGTCTATACAGAACATCAGGTCTTAAAGTTTGAATTTGGATTTTTATCTGCTACTAGAGAAGTGCAGATTATTAGAGAGAGAGAGAGAGAGAGAGAGAGAGAGAGAGGGGGGGGGTTCCATAATATTACATCGGTTTTCAAAGACATGATTTACGTCATAATTATTCTTCTTGAAATATCTACTGAAAGGGCCAATAACAAAATGATATATACATGTATACAATATGAAAATAGTTAATAATGCACCGCCTTAAATGCATGTAAATCCACTTAAACCTGTCCTAAAAGCCACCTGTATAAAGCATTTACCTGCCTTATAGAACCACCTCTCTTTAACAACCAACTTTCTTTGTTCTTTACAACTAATAATCAAAATAAAATCAACCTGTACTTGAGGTCACCTGAATTCATTGACTACTTTTCTACTTTCTCTTGGCTGGCCACTAAAAACCAATTTTAAGCTAGGTTACCAAGAACTTCGACACGATGGCTAAATACGGGTATCGAAACTGAATTCCTTGCATCGCGAGCCAAGCACTTGATCATTACATTACATACTTTCCGTCATAAGATGATGGTAAGGTTTCGGGGCTGTAAAAGATAAAAAGACTCCGAATAAAACTCTGGTATTCGGAAGACTATTTATCGAACGTTTCCAGTCCGTCACAAGCCAACGTGACAGAATTAAACCTTGACGTTTGTTTACATGTTTTTTTCTCCATTAACAGATTGAAGCATTATCAGCATAATTACTATTGGCTTCGGCGATTTTCAAGTACAAATCTCCCGACCTTTTTGTAACCTTTGACGACAATACTGCAATGAAAGACGGGATCGAATTATCTATGCATTTAGCAAGGTGAAACAACACCATCTTGCCGCTCCGTTATACCAGTTAACAACTGATCAAATTATTGACATAAATCAATGAGCGAAATTATAGACCCAGACAATACCCAATGCTTCACAATTGCCCAGAACGATCATAATATTAAACTTGATCAGTCAAGGATTTTTTAAGGAAAAACTCCATTACATCGCGGCAGCATTAATAGCACACATAGTAGTGACTGCCATTTAGGGATACCCGGCGCTAAATGTTCAGAATTCGATGATCGAGTCTATATTTAGTTTCAGGGATTTTCCAGTTGTTCCTCACTTAGAATTTTGTATGTAAGAGATAATCATGAAAAGGATTTTAAGAACGATATAATGGGCGGTCATATTTTAGTGCCTTCTAGTTGCACAAGTGCACAATGCCTTGTCACTTCCAGAATTAATCATAGACTAGTGATACTTGTGTTTTTAGTTTCTCTTTCTCTGTTTCAAAAACCATTGGCGGATCTAGAAATTTTTGAAAAGGGTGGTGGGGGTAGTTGTGGTTGTAGTCTCCAATAACTAATGTTTTGCACTATTCGGTCCGGAAAGGGGGAGGGGTTGCACCCCTAAAATGTTCGAAAATTACCTTTTTGGTAAAATTTAACGACCAAAGGGGGGTCCAACCCCTGCAACCCCCCTCTCTAAATCCGTCAATAAAAGCCTAGATTCACATCTAATTCCTTTCTCTTCTATACCACATGAACTGCTCACATGCTGAAAATACACATATAGATTTATAGCTCTTTCTTTTCCCTTCCCATACTTCCCCCTTTTAAAATCCCAGTCTGGTCACTTACTGGAACCACTGGATTTAACCCCCCCCCTTTCCCCTTTTGAAACAACCTGGACCCGCCACTGACTCTAAGCACTTACGGTACGACTGTGTTTCTGGACACTACATACTCCACGTCCTTTGTCCACGGATTCTTAAAGCTAAAACATTCTGAGCGTATATGTATGAAGGACCCGTCTTTACTTTTAAATCTGTACACGTTCGTCTTCAATTTGTCTTTGGTTCGTAACACTGAAAGCAAAGAACACAAAGAATAGAATTAGTTGATCAGAATCCATCTAAAATGATACGAATCACATGCAAAACAAAAATAAACATGTGATTATATTCCGTCGTAGTTGAAATATGTCACGTGAAAACACGACTTGTTTTGGTCCGATTACACCTTAATTTAAAGAATGACAGGAAAGAATTAGTTTGGTCATAATTTATTCGAAGTGAGAAGAAATACAGCCACCGGTCACGTGTTCTTTCGAATAAAAGGTTCTCTGAAATAAATCTTTTGACGTATATTATTTTTTTTTATATTATGGATATAGCTAGAGACATTTCTAGAGAGTGCAGCTCTAATGGTGTGTATGAAATGCAGTTAATAACAAGATGTGGTCGTCCCACATGTCAGTACGTGGAGTAGCGGTAATACTTCTTTACGAACAGACAGACGGACAGGTCAACTAATAAGGAACATCTTTAGCTACATAATAGGCAGTAGGAGTAATGGTCACTTGGATACTGTAGTGACGTCATACGGATAGTCTTTATGGCGCCGATGTGGCTCAGTGGATGTAGTGCTTTTAACCCATAGTCACAACGGTCTTTTTTAATTAATTTATTTATTTTTATTATTTTTTTCCTTATTTTTTATTTATTATTATTATTTTTTGTGAAAAGGGGGGAGGGATTGTCTTCTGGATGAGATGGTGAAAACCGAGATCCCGTGTCACGGTAGGCGTGGCACGTAAAAGATCCCTCACTGCTTCTGGTGAGTCCTCTGCAGAGGTATGAATTTCTATGCGATGCATCAGACAGATGCCACTACCATATACGTGAAATAATGGTCAAGTAACGTAAAACAATAATTAATCAACTTAATCTTGCAATCAATTATGAAAAGGATTCCGGTACCGGCATTCTTCTATTACTAAATTATTCTGGGGAAACACATCATCGCTATCATTTGAGAACTAGAGACTTTTAAATGTAAATTGATATACAGAATCTAAGAAAATTAAGAATTTATCCTTCCGACACTGAGAGAGAGTGTTCTGCGTCTGAACCATAGAATCATTTCCACCTTTTTTCTCCTAAATAATTCATTATATTTAAATTGTATTCGGAGTTTAATTTACCGTCACACGACTCATATTTACAAGTCATTTCAAAGGTTACATTATAAATACAGTTCGTCAGTCCTGTATTTTACAGAATGCTAACCAAGCATTTTGCATCACCCTAGCCAATCCATTTTACACCACACTTCTAAATATTACACGACATCGACCAATTATTCAAAACGAGGCTAGCCAATCATTTTAAAAGAAGCTAGAATACAGGTATACTTTTGAATATTAGCCAAAATTTCATAGATATTTTTTTCGCTGAAAATTTTTCATTCAATTGACGTAAAAACACTCCACCTTTTTTTTACCATCGCATCAAGATTATTTCTCTTTAGATAGATGGCATCTGCCCGATGAATTGTACAGGAATCAAGACCTGCGCACAGACCCGACCGAAGAAGGGAAGGAATACGCGTCAATGTCTACCGGGGCAATAGACCTCGGGGTTTTTTTCGGTCTCAGGAAGATAAGACTCCGATGTGTTACGAGTGCGACACGAACCCCGGACCACCGAGCCTACTAAAGAATGAGCTATGTTAAATCATTTCCTGAAAACAATATCAAAGGTGAGAAAATTATCATTTTTCAGCCTCAAGACATGAAACCAAAATATGGTAAAGTCAACTCTGTGGTCCAAAAATTCGTGAAACCGAAAAACACACCATATCAGCAAAAAGGCTCTTACTTAGGTGAATAGGTGAACGAAACCCTCCCCCCCCACTCTTTCCAGAAAAGGGGGGGGGAGGTTTGAATGAGATCAGTAAGTATCTCCTGTCTGCTAGCAATATCTGTCACATAAGTCGGTAGAAACTGTCCAATCCGGTAAATATTAAGTATAGCTATCAGATGTGTAGGTGCGAAATATGTTACCTTTTCGATGTATCTCTGCCATTTCAGTGATGTCTTCCTGATGATAAAATTCGTATATTGAAGTACCAAGTAATTCTTGGGGTAAATAACCTAAAAGTACTGTAGCTCTACAAAAAAAAATTACGAATTTACCTATGTACATTTTTATGATATAATGGATGAAAAGTACTGTTACCATACAAAAGATGGAAGGAAGCAATGGTGGTATATGTAATAACCTAAAAGCACTGTGGTTACACAAGAAGAAGAGATGGAACGAAGGGATTCTTATGGTACATACCATTACCCTAAAATACTCTGCAAGCAAGTATATAAGGTATAAGATACATATCCTAAAGGAACTATAGCTCTGAGATAATGACAAAGTCACACTACGTAAGATTTATGGATTTTTTTTTTGTGATTTATAGTGGTTTTCCTTTGCTTATTGGACATTCTATTTGTGTAGTATTCAAGAAACAGTGGATAATTACAAACGCAAACGTGCATATCCGTTACGGAAAAGTTCCGGTTTCGACGTACACAAACACACACATCAAAGTATAAAGAATAAAACTGTCCTTACGCTTGGTCGATATAAGTAAATTTTCCATCTACACTATGCCGCGACATATATTCCATGGGTAAAACGTCAACATTATCACCTGAAAGTTCTACCGACTTGGGGTCAAAAGGAGTTTTGATTTGTCCGACGGCCACTAGACAACTTAAATTACAGTTCTCGTCATTCTCGTCCTGTTCACTCATCTCCATTTTCGACGACGGCCACGACTTGAGGTAACCTGTACAGTGAATCACAGTATAATTCTTTCTATCTGAAAAAAAGCAACAACATTCCAAAAGATATTATGCAATCCAACCTGAACATCAGCCAGGATGATATATTTTTTTTTCTTTCTATCTTTCTTTTTCTTTCTTTCTGTCCTTCCTTTTTCTTTCCTTCTAAATCTTTCTAAATCGTTCTTTCTTTCATTCTTCTTCCCTTCCATTCTTTCTTTCCTTCTTTCTCTCTTTCTTTTTAAAACTTTCTTTCTTCTTCCTCTCCCCCTCTCTCTTTTCAAGTTTTTATCACTCATATGGTGGCGGCACCTGTTTGGTGTACGGCCTCTGAAGTTTCTCATATGCTAGTGGCCCATGGCTTTTCAGTGGCGACGTATACCGTGACACGTGGTCTCAGTTTATACTACCTTTACCGAGTAACAAAAAGGAAGGCAAGCGAAAAATTGTTGTAGAAAACCCTAAGCCGACAGCCAGAATGGAACTCGGGATCTGAAATCCAGTACGACAGTGCGACACCACTGAATTAACCAGCACCCCCCTTCATCTATGAGAACAAATGTCTTCGCAAATATTTCACATGTTTTGTCCTTTAGTCTTGAAGATAGCAAAGATTTATGCGTCTTTCACATTTTAGAATCACAAGTCATTTCGGCTAATTCCCGATGTCAGGACCTGCCGGATAGAGCACGTTTCTATTTGGAAGGTCTTGATATAAGGTGCTTTTAGTCCGGAAAGATCCGATCTGAGACATCCCAACTTTGACGGCTATTTAGATGACTGACTGTAGATCAGAACCTATACAAGACTGAATGCAATGGGCCCCTAGAAAAAGGTCCTCTCCATTCTGATTGGATACCGGTAAGAGATGCTTATATGAAAACAAGAAGAAACTGCTAAAGACGGTATGGCCGAATTGCAAAAATTCGAAACAAGATCAAGGTCACAAGGTCAATAGTCATGGTATCAACTGAAAGCACTCGTCATAAAGAATCTATGTATGAAGTATCAGGGCCCTGTCCATACTGTTTCAAAAGATATAGCCAAAGTTAAGATTTGTTAAAAGGTCCAAGGTCAAGGTCACTAGGTCAAAAGTCATGGCATAATTTGAAATCTCTGGTCATAAGGAACCTATGTGTGAAGTATTATGTTTACACTCCTCTTAGTTACTGAAATTTTGGTTAAACCAGAAACTTTAACCAAAATGTTGACGGACAGACTGACGGACATCGCTAATATATAGACCGGCATTGCTTTGCAATCCCACCAAAATGTAAAGAGAGGGTTAAAACACACGATTTATAGTACGTACTGCTTTCAAGATTAAGTTGTTTACTGTCAATGTTAGGGCAGATTGCTCCACACGAACAGCACTAGTTTTCTAATCCGACGACTCGAGTACGAGTAAGGTCTGGACAGTCGGTTCGGATCTTCCTCTGGCGATTTATCACCTTCTGCCTGTCTAATTGTCCTTTCCACGAGACAGTATAAACTGACTCCCTGTGTCACGATGAACATTGGTAATAAAAACCTCTTAAATACATGTACTTTTGTTGTGTCGATTTCATTGCTAAATGCATTGGGCCACCCAGGAGGTAAATGCCGCCAAACTATGAGTGAAATCCCTTCAGTATGGCGCAAAATAATACATGTAATCAAATTGTACATATATAAGAACATAAGAGTAATCAAAGATTACAAAGCTCACCTCATGGCATATTTGCCAATAAAACATAATATAATCCCTATAGCAAAACCAAGAACTTTTGTAGCTGTCCAAATAAAAAATAACTTTTTCACATGTTGCTTTCTTCTCAACAAGTGCACTGAAGCAAAAATTATAGGTCATGACCTAGATCTGAAACTTAAATCTATCTCCACATACAAAGATACAGCATTTGTGCAAGTTTGGACTTCCTAGCTGTCCAAATAAAAAAAAAGCTATTTAACATTTTGCTAAAAGTTTCTTAACAAGAAACTATTCTAAATACAAAGATACATCATTGGTGCAAGTTGGAACTTCCTAGCTGTTCAAATGAAAAAATAAAACTTTTTTACCATTTTGCTCAAATTTTTCTTACAAGTGCACTGAAGTAGAAAAGATAGGTCATGACCTAAATCTGAAACCAGCAACCAACTTTGCATTCATAGATTGACCATTTGTGCAAGTTTGGACTTCCTAGCTGTCCAAATGAAATAATAAAACTTTTTAACATCTTGATCAAATTTTTCTTACAAGTGCACTGAAACGGAAAATATATGTCATGACCTAAATCTGAAACCAGCATCCATCTTTGCATTCATAGATACATCATTTGTGCAAGTTTGGACTTCCTAGATATCCAAATAAAAAAATAAAACTTTTTAACATTTTACTCAATTTTTCCTAACATGTGCACTGGAGCAGAAAATATAGGTCATGACCTAAATCTGAAACCAGCATCCATCTTTGCATACATATTTTCATCATTTGTGAAAGTCTGGACTTCCTAGATGTCCAAATAAAAAAATAAAACTTTTTAACATTTTACTCAAATTTTCCGAACGTGTCGTCGCCATATGGGTGAAATATTCCTGGCGCGACATAAGACAATAATATATATCTATCTATCCGAACATGTGCACTGGAGTGGAAAATATAGGTCATGACTTAAATCTGAAATAGGCATGCACATCTATACATATAGATACATCATCCATATAAGTTTAAACTTCCTTGCTACAATAGTTCTCGAGTTATTGTCCGGACAGACGCCGACGCCGACGTCGGGGTGATAGCATAAGCTCCCTCTCACTTTGTGAGGTGAGCTAAAAACATAATGAAAATTATTACCTGATTTTTTCTTTCTCTGACAAATATCTGTATCTATTTCTTTCTCAGATTTAACTCTCGGAGAAGTGTCATACGACTTATTGCCACATCGCATACGACAGAAGAATGACCTTCTTGCACCGGAACACAAATGAGTTGGTCTTTGCGGAAGTTCGGTCTTCACAGGCATCATCGCTGAAAAATAAAATATTATTATATATTACCACAAAACAAGACTGTTATTGGTTTCTATGACAAAAATAAAGCTCCCGATAATATCAACCCGGAAGTAGTGCGGTCACAAAGATCTATTTCTGTTTTATTGACGTCAACATTGAATTTCACACAAACATATTTATCGTCTTTTGTCTCCCTATCTGTCTTACAAATAATCGAGACCCCGTAATAAAGTATATATAATGGCACGTAAAAGTTTCTCGCTTTCGCGTTTATATTTTACATAGTAATTTTTTATCATTAAATTTTATATGTAACACGCATTTTGATTGGTTTAAAAATTAGTGGTATATCTCATCCACGAAATTTTTTCTCTGACGACGTAATTTCCTGCGTTTTCGTAACTGTGACGTCAATATTCAAACCATGGGTCAAAATTTCGTGATAATTATCTGTCGACTTGGCACTCTCCTTGGTCATATCGGAACCCCGAGTACCATATGTATGGCTCATCATTTCGTCAGAATGATCTGTTCACCTCGCACTCTCCTTGGTCAGATCAGATCATCTTGAGTACCACGTATGGGTCATCATTTCGTCATAATGATCTGCCGACCTGACACTCTCTTGCCTTGATCAGATCACCTCGAGTACCATGTATGGGTCTAAATTTCGTCATAATGGTTTGTCGACTTGGCACTCTCCTTGGTCTGGTCAGACTCCCTCGAGTACCATGTACAGGTCAACATTTCGTCATAAAGATATGTCGACTTGGCACTCTCCTTGGTCAGATCAGATCACCTCGAGTCCCAGATTTCCGTTTATCAATTCGTCATAATTGTATATTACTAAAACAATAGTAATTTGAGTACTTTGATAAAACTAGAAGCATAATGCACCTTGTATTCAGGCTTTATGTTGATCTTTGGTTCTGGGTTTCATGTTGGACCTAGGTTCTGGGTTTAATTATTGGTAATGGATCTGGCTTTCATGTGGACCTAGGTTTTGGGTTTCACTATGGGCATTGGTTCTAGGTTCCATGTTAGGCAGAGGTTCTGGGTTTCACTATGGGCATTTGTTCTGGGTTCAATGACAGGTATAGGTTCTAGGTTTCACTATGGGCTTTGTTTTTGGGCTCTATGTTAGGCATAAGTTCAGAGTTTCACTATGGACATTGGTTCTGGGCTTCAAGTTGGGCCTAGGTACTGGATTTCACTATGGGCCTTGGTCCTGGGTTTCATTATGGACCTTGGTTCTGTAGCTTTTGGTTACGACCTTTGCTACAGATTTGGTTTTGGAGTTGGTGGTGGTTATTGGTTTGGAAGTTATTTCATGGGTTTTGGCTTCATCATGAGATTAGAGTGTGACTTGTTTCAGGAATCTTGTTTTTGTGATTTTATTATTGATCTTGGTTCTTCAAGATGGACCTTGCTACTTGAACTAAGATGGACTCTGGTTCATGGACTTCAAGATGGGCTTTGGGTCTGAGCTTTATGATGGACCTTGCCTCTAAGTCTCAGTAATGGGCCTTGCTTATTAGACTTTAAAACGGGCTTTGTTTCTGGGCTTTATGATGACTGTTGGTAATGAGACTTCATGATAGGCCATGCATACTGGGACTTTAAAATAATTAAAGACTTAGTAACTGACTGAACAAATATAGGTCTTCCTGGTGGCTTTAAAAATCCGAGCCTTTATCATGGATTTAGGTATCAATCCACGTCGAGAACGCGGAAGGATTTGGTTCTGGTGCTGGATTCATTAAACACCCAGTACAGAATCATGTTCTCGCGGGGAAAGGAATCCAGTTTTTGCAGAATCAGAAATCAATGTCTTATATCGTCAGTCATGTAGTTTTAATTGGATAATGAAACCGACTTCTTGTCGGGTCAGATGAACGACATTTGATATTATGACCCCTGTTATCATAAATATGCCGATCATCTTGGTATATGACACGGTTTTATGTCTTTTGATCTAAAAGTCAGGATTTATATTCTTATGTCAATAAAATATACATATATATATATAGTAGTCTAAGAGCATTAAATATTAAAGAATGATTGTTCAAATTTCTTCACATATATATCTATATAGACATGCTGATATAAGCTATTATACAGAATAGGAAAATAAATCATGGGAGCGACGGCATCCTGTTTTTCGGATGATGCATACGGTAAAAACCGAGGTCACGTGTTACGGTAAACGTGGCACGTCAAAGATCCTTCATTGCTTCATGTGGGTCCGTTGCAAAGGTATGAATTTTCATACAATACATCAGGTTGTTGGTTGGTTGGTTGATTGGTGTTTTACGTCGATTTCAACAATTTTTCAGTTATATCGCGACATGGAAGCAGGAGGTAACCAACCTCTTAAACATAGTGGTGCAACACGGGAATCGAACCCGGATCGTCGGCGCCGCAAGCCCAGCGCTTGACCACTACACCAAGCCTGCCCCTAATACATCAGGCAGATGCCGTCACCATATACGTGAAATAACCGTGGAATGATGCAAAGCATTAATCAATCAATCAACCAATATAGAAGGAAAAAGACGATAACAAGCCAATATTAGCAATGAAAATTTACTATAATTAATTCAAAATTGCTAGAGGTATTTAATAACTGATATTTCACTTCAAATATTCCAAGAAGATATGATCGAAACATTGGCTGGTAAGGTTTACTAAAACTGCATGTTCAGAGAAGTGGTATTAAATATAAACAACTGTTCATGATTTGCACGATAGTTGTACATGTAACAAGAAAGAAACCTGAAAGAGAGCTGTACATCGTATTTATCATTGTGTAGAGAGGTGTTCGAGCTTAATACTTACTACGTGCATCAATGAGGCGTTCTCGAGGTGATAGATCAGATGAGGAGAGTTGCTCCTTTACTTTATTGATATCCCTGGGATGGAGGTAGTCAAACAAACTTTGACCAATTAAATCAGACTGAAATGGAATAAATTAATGAAATAAGAATAACAGGCAGCCAATCAGATCAGTCTGAAATGGAATAAACCTATAAAATAAGACTAACAGGCAGCCAGTCAAATCAGACTGAAATGGAATAAACCAATAAAATAAGACTAACAGGCAGTCAATCAAATCAGACTGAAATTTCACTGAACGACTGAAATGGAACTATTCAAAAAGTACAAACAGATGCCGATGCATAAATTCGGTACATGAGGATCCACCAGACAGAAATTTTCGAGAAAGGATACCTATGCTCGGTGTACAATTTTCAAATACTTTACGTCCAAAACATACATTTAAAAATCATATTGCTGATTTTCAAGGTAGGTCCTAAACTTCACTTTTCCTTCCCGCTTTTACAGACCCCTCCACACGAGCACTAGTCACATTAGGAGCTCTGAAATTATTGGTTACCGGCTGGCCCACTTGTACTGCCCCGGATTTCTTGCCTGATGAAGATCGAGGAGTTTACTTCCTGCTTTTAGAATTTTCTGAGGTATTTTATCATCTGAACCCCCCCCCCCCTTTCCCCCGATTCTTTCCAATCTGTTTTCTGTATGAGACCGAATACGTATAAACCGAGGATACATGCGTGTCACGGTATATGGAGCACAAAAGTAAACGACCAAGAAGTACCGAAGGGTTAACCATATCTCGTAGTCCATAGAATAAAAGGACAATATCGTGTATTACTTCATATTCGGACAAATACGAACCCCCAGTTAAGTCTAGGTAAGACCACGTGCCTGAAAGAGATCTTTCACCGTTTTAACTGCATCCCTTACTTTGGTGTCAAATTTTGGGTCATGCACCACAGTAGGTGCCGTCGCTGTGTAAGTGAACTATTTATGAAGGGATATTTAACAATTAACTAGGACACTGACAAAGTCAGCAAGGGTCCCACCGAAAGGCTTTTATAGTAAACAGCAGCTTTATTTCTCATAATATTCAATTCAATTTAATTTACGTTAAAATTTTGTTTTCCTTTCATCTTAAAATCTTTCAATGTAACATCTTATTGTGACGCTGACCTTTGATCTCAAAGGTATAGGTGTCGACCTTTCTCTATCTATGTATAAAGTTTGAAGACTCTAAGATAAATCCTTGTTGAGTTATCACATCAGAACCAAGTACTGATGTATCAAAAACATGTATATAATTCAAATCTGATTGTGACCTTGAGCTTTAACCTACAAAACTATTGGTGTCTTCCTCTTACCATCTTCTATCTTATTTTGAATTCACCCTTCCACGGTTCGTAAAAGAACGTGACATTCAGACTATTTTCATTTGTTCTACTTATGACGTCATAAACAAATACGTTATTTGTCGGATCTCAGATGACGTCATCACAATGAAAAATTGCGTTTTGTGGAAGGGTGAATAGTATTTATGATAATCTTCTTAAAACTCAAGTAATGTGTGCCATAGAAAGCGATGACTGAGCATTATTCTAATAGCATGAACAAAATTTTATAAGTTTAATAACTTTGTAAATACAAACCGGATAATGATATAAATCTTCAAAATCAAAAGACTTCTTACTCCCATTCTTCCAATTATTATGTATAAGATATATGAAAATGAATAAAAGGAAACTCGAGTATCGTGCACGGAAGAAAGTGCTGACGGACAGAAAGATATAGAGACGGCCAGAAACACGGACAGAGTGATTACTATATGGCACCCGCCATATGGAGGGGTCCTAATAAACAAGAACACAAAAAAAACCCCTACTTCTTGCCAGATCTTAAATTGTGAACTAAAATCCATAAGAATTTTCTTATCATAAAGAAAAATAATATCCTTATATAATAAATTTCTGGGTGATGAATGTTACGATTCTATATCCTCTTCAACCCTTTCCCTTCACGCTGATCTATCCATACGTATACAGCACACTATAACTCATTTCACAAACCTAATTAATGCTTCGTCGTCATTAATCTAATTGCATTTGAAACATACATGTTCATTTGATCTAATTCCATCTTAATATCCACGATATATAGCCCTAGTTCTTTCACAACAACATCCATTATATTTATTATTCAACGTGTCGTGCAACGGGAGAATTGTTTCCCTTGGTTTGTTTGTTTTTTGGGGGTTTTTTTTCTTTTTATTTCATTGCGCGAGTCTATTCTTGTTGATATCTTTTATGATTATTTAGAACATGTAAGATCGGATGCATTTTGTTTAATGTAACCAGTCTGTATTCAGTAAGATTTCAATAGAAACAGCTGTGTTGGTGAAACACTAATACCCCCGGCGGCACCAAAGTCCGAAAAGTTATTTCTAGCGTGAAGGTCTTTGTCAAGGTCAAAAGATCATTGACCTTGGTGTCATTTGAAAGGGCTTCATTAGTTGAGTACGCATGACAAATATGGAGTTTCTATAGCCAAGCTTAAAGTCGACAACAAACAGACAAAAACAACAAACAAACAAAAAATAAAAACAATCAAACAAACAAACAGACAGGACAAAAACAATATGCCCCCGATTTATCGATTCGGGGACATAAAAAGACGATGTAGCACAGTCGGTAAGTTGCTTTTCTCGTAACCGAGAGGTTTATGGTTGGACTCCCACCGATCGCTCGTCGATTTGCTCGTCTCGTGACTGAGAGGTCCATGGTTCGACTCCCACCGATCGCTCGTCGATGTGCTTGTCTCGTGACTGAGAGGTCCATGGTTCAACTCCCAACGATCGCTCTTCGATGTGCTCGTCTCGTGACTGAGAGGTCCATGGTTCGACTCCCACCGATCGCTCGTCGATGTGCTTGTCTCGTGACTGAGAGGTCGCAGGTTCGAGTCCTGACGATCGCTCGTCGATGTGCTTGTCTCATAACTGAGAGGTCGCAGGTTCGAGTCCCGACGATCGCTCGTCGATGTGCTCGTCTCGTGACTGAGAGGTCGCAGGTTCGAGTCCCGCCGATCGCTCGTCGATGTGCTCGTCTTGTGACCGAGATGTCAAAGATTCAAGCGCCGTTGGTTCGCAGATGCCATGCCTTTCGAATGAGACCTAGAAGTAGCACATAAAAAATCCCCGACACTGCTTAGGGTAGGCCTACTGCATAGGTCTACACTTATGTGCAATAATATGTGACAAACAAATGGGCATATCGGTCTAGTCGTATCGTAGAATGTTTCTAATATAAGGAACCGGGTTCGATTAAGGATATCGCGGCATGGATGTTTGTATGATGATTAATCTCCTTTTGCCTCTCTGACAGACAGACAGACAGACAGATAAATAAACAGAAACACAGTCAAATGAGAGAAGTATACAAATCAGAAAGGACAAAACGCCGGACAAACAATGGACTTCCGTAAGTCAAAGGGCCGTAACTCTTCCAAGAATTGGTTAATCATGATTAAACTCGACCTTGATCTGTAACTCATTGATACACAGATACATGCACAATTTCAAGACTAAAACTCGAATGGTAACCCCAAAAAAGTCCGGAAAACCAAAGTGTCTCAGACAGACAGACAAGCGGAATGGAAACCTAGAGTTCCCTCCTGTTTTACCGGTGCTGGACTTTATAAAAATTAGTATAAAGACCACTTAAATGTCTTCCTAAAGCTGACCTTTCTATATAATGCTATTGTATTTCTTTCAGACACCTACTCAAAAATTGTCGAGAAAAAATGAAAGTTCAGGTAGTAAAGAAACCATAACAGAAGCATTATTTCAGTTAAACCTGTATGTAGAGGTCACCTAAATAAAGACATAAAGAGTGACCTTTACACCAAGGTAACCTTTACATCAAGATTTATTTCGAAAGAGCATGAAAAAAATGGCACGTTGATAAGGGACCTTTAGAGCCAGGTGACCTGGTTATAAAGGTGACCGTTTAAAGCAGGTTTCTCTCTATATAACGGATCTATCAGCGAGGATACTCACCCTATAATAGCTCAGTACATTTCTCACGGATTCAGACACATACAGTATCCTTGCCCTATCACAGCTTACAACGAATAGAAATCCCTCCGCGACCTGTAAAAATTTGAATAATGTTATAAAAATCCCTCCGCGACCTGCAAAATAATGACAAAAGGACAGAATAGTGTCGGAAATGCACGTGCGTAGATGTCGTTACTAATGTAGATTTTGATATATGCACATGGAAACACGATATACAGGTGCAGTTTTACATATTGATATATACGTGAAATGTTTGTCATAAAAATTCCTCCGCGGCCTGCAAATCGTAAATCAGGTCATAAAACACATTTGCAACGTGCAAAATTTGGTAAAATGCCCTTCATTACCTGTAATATAAGAATGTCATAAAATTCATTCGCACTCCCCAATATGTTAAAAAGTATGAAATATCAGAAAAACCTTTCTCGGACCTCAATTATATTATATACAAAGTTTACGCGACCTGCAAAAGAAAAACATAGAACTCTGTTGACGTAAGCACAGAACATGACTAATATCACTGCGTTACGGAAGTCGCAAAATGTCTTTTTAACATTCTTGTATCAAAGACATCACTTCAGCAGCGCTCTTGTTAAACAACGCTAGGAACCTATACCTTCATCACAGGTTCCGGATTGATGCCCTAGCAATCGGATGTACACAACAATCCAGTGTGATTTGAACTTCAAACATTCCGATTTAGGTCGAAGTCTCCAACAATCCGTAACCTAGTACACAAAAATACACTGTTTAAATAACTCGAAATTGGCAAAAATTTTGGGTCGTCAAATTTCCCAATTTAAAGAAACTTTGGACGACCCCATTATATTTACTGAAATTGCAGGTTGCCCAAAGAGATTTTAGATTGTTTTTGACGACGGGACGACTGCTAATTTCGATTATACAAGTTTTGTATTTGGAACCTACCTCTAATACTAATTGTTTAAGTTCATCTTCAGACAGGAAGGAGGGTCGTGCTTCCGGTATGGACGTCGTTGAACCTAACAGAAAAAACAAGAGTATCAATAAAACTGACGGATGCTCCCGAACGGCAGCTATCATGCAGGAAATTGATGACTCATTTCATATAGAAAAAAATCAGTAAACTGATGGATGCTCCAACAAGCACAGCAATAATGAAGGAAATGAATGACTCAATACATAGGAAATCATTGTGTTAATTGATGACGATTTCAAATCTCAATGTATCCTATGGATATCAAATTGAGTTAACTGTAGAAAAACAGGTGATCACAGTATCTTAAACTATAATGAGTAAGTTTGACCTTGATTAGTTATGAAATAAAACTTTTTATCTTGACCTTGACCTTTCAGAAATGACCTTGAGTGACATTTGTCCAAAGGCCCTCGACCTAAATAACATTTTTGGTGAAGTATGATCAAATTCTGATGAAAGGTGTAGGAGATATGAGTACTTCATGGCATTTTAAGTTATAGTTAATAATCAAGTTATCTTGACCTTTTAGAAATGACCTTGAGTGACCTTTGTTCAAAAGCCCTTAACCTATATAACATTTGGAGAAGTATGATCAAATTCTGATCAAAGGTGTAGGAGATATACGTACTTCATGGAATTTTAAGCTATAGTTAATAAGTAAACTGGACCTTTCAGAATTGACCTTGAGTGACCTTTGTCCAAAACCCCTTCATCTAATCTAAATAATATTTTGGTGAAGTATGATCAAATTCTGATCAAAGGTGTAGGAAATCTAAGTACTTCATGGTATTTTTAAAAGTCATGGTTAATAAATGACCTTGACATCTCAGAAATGACTTTAAGAGACCTTTGTCCCAATGCCCTTAACCTATATAATATTTTGGTGAATTATGATCAAATTCTGATAAAAAAGTGTAAGAGATATAAGTACTCCATTGCATTTTAAGTCAAATTCATAAGTGACCTTGACCTTTCAAGTCAGTGACTTGGAGTGACCTTTGTCCCAAAACCGATATCTTAAACAACATTTTGGTGAAGAATGATCAAATTCTGGTCAAAGGTAAAGGAGATATAAGTACATCATGATACTTTAAGTCATAGTCAATAAGTGACCTTGACCTTTCAGAAATGACCCTGAGTGACCTTTGTCCCAAACCCCTCAACCTAAATAATATTTTGTTGAAGTATGATCAAATTCTGATGAAAGGTATAGGAGAGATCAGCTCGGACGGACGGACGGACGTACAGACACACGGACACGACAGCGACTGTATGCTCCCCTGAAAGTTTTCGGGAAGCATAAAAAATAATACAATAAGGATTTCAAAAGATTGTATCCTGACAGTTCAAAAATTTAAACGTGAGAATATTGTGGGGGAGGCACTTCAGGAGAACATCTCTTCGATTAACTCTGCGCCATTTTTCTACCTTTCACCCTCTGACACTTATAAAGTGTTATGGTACTATCCTTTTCATATAACTTTTGAAATCTATCATGACTGTGGTCACTTTTGATAAATATCAAAAGTGATATGAAGACAGTACGACAAGACGTAAATTCTCTGTCACCGTTACTGGTTTTCTCTTGATATAGCAGTTAATTGGTTGACTCCACAGCATATCATGGCACGTAAAAGAAGAAATCCCTAATTCCTTCGGGTGGGACCGTAGCATAGAACAGAATTATGAAGCAATGCACAAGACAGGTGCCGCCACTATATCAATACAAAAATCTTGGAGTGACGTAAAGCAATAACAAAACAAAATAAATATTAAATATGCAGTTCGTTATTCACATCTGGTGTATTAATTTTAAACAGTCAACTAATAACATACCCATGAAATAGGTCCAGCTTATGTAAGCAGTCTACTAAATGGCAGACTCAAAAGTGACCTTTGTACAAGGATGGCCGTCATATGAAGGGTTTATTTTGCAAGAAACTATGAAATGATAGGAATTTAAAAAGCGCCATTTAGAAGGTGAATTTGTGATAAAGGTGACCCTGTAAAGAAGGTGACCTTGTAATAAAGGTGATCGTTAAGGCAGGTATCCCTGACTATGTAAAATATGGGAAGTTTATCCATGTTTCAAACCAAAATAAAAACAGAATTCTTTTACACGTAAAAAAGACGATTGACGTCAGTTAAAACTTTTTTCATAGAGCGTCATACTAGAATCCCCTATCCACATATACATTTAAATATGCCTTAAATTTTCAATACAGACGTAAGCCGGTGTGGCCTAGTGTATAAGGTGATCAGATCGTGATCGAGAGGTCAAGGGTTCGACTCCCGCCCTGGGCACACATTCGAATGAGACAGTAAAAGCCGAGGTCCCGTGTCACGGTAGGCGTGGCACGTAAAAGATCCCTCGCTGCTTCGGGAGTTCGTTGCATAGGTCTAAATTTGTATGCAATGCATAAAGCAGATGTCGTCACCATATATGTGAAATAATCGTGGAGTGACGTAAAACAATAATCAATCAACTAATCAATCAATACGGACGTGGGCGATTACCGTTTACAACCAAAATATATTCCGGATTTTTTTCCACTTTGGCTTTGATAGCTTTACGTCTAAGCATTCGTTTAGATATATCCATAGAGGTATTGTGTATCACGTAATAATGAAAAAAAAAGAAGAACCTTTTTGTTCCAAAAACAGACACGATCTTCCATCTTTCTGTTCTGGGAAATCCGATATACGACATTATTTCTGACTTCCTGTCCCAAACCTACTTATGAGGGAGACGGTACGCTTAAATTCTCATTTCTCGTTATTTACGATCAACTTAATGAGATCCAAGGAATTTACGCGGTACTCCAAGGAAAACACCGTAGGAAAATTCAATTTCAGCGTCTCACGGGGTAAAGCGACAATAGAGTTCTGACGATGCGGGAGTATTGTTATATAGTATATCTCGGTAAATATTTTCGAGATTTCTACTGTAATTTTACTTCATGAATAGAAAAAAAATGATAAAGGTTCAACAATTTCCTGTTTTAATGACAACACCTCGGCAAAATTAAGAGAAGAGGGGATATATGACGTCACCTTTACGAACATTCAAGCTTTATTCTTATTGGCTGAAACTACCGCTGGAAGCTCGTAAATGGCAAAACAGTTCGAAACACGTTGCTTTTCCCAGGAATATCCAAACGCCTTCTAAATAAAACGGAACCAACAGGAAATGTTTGGATAAAACTGTGAGCTTTACTTACGGAGGAAAGAAAATTAAACGCCAAGGAGCTTTTGTTCGGTTAAAACCCTAACACTTACGTCAGTGGTTGATCTTTCTAACTACGACAGTACTTCTTAATACTTAATTTAATATTAATTATTAATATTAATATTAATATTAACTTAATAACTCCCTGTATATCATTACCTCTTTTATTTACGTGAACACTCATCAATACAGTATCACTCTACCAACACGAACACCCCCAAATACATTATCTATCTACGCAATAACTAGCGACGGACAGATGATGAATTCTTTTTATTTATATATTTATTATTATTATTTTTATTTTAATATTATTTATTTAACAAGACATACAGAAAGACATATACAAATATCCCTCACACCATGTAGTCAAGATAATTGTAGTATTCTAGCAACTTTCACAATGAAGTAAAGAGATGAGCAAGCTTAGGAAGTAATTCGCTTTTTGACAACAGCAATTCTTCCAAGAGGAGTAAGGTTTCTTCTGGGCCAAGGAAGAATTTCTTTCTCAATTCTTTAAATCTTATTTGTATAATTTCTGTTGATATTTTATCAACTGGAACTAAAATCTATTCCCAGTAAATTGAACTTTCTTGACTTTTTTCCCCTGAAACGTCAAGTCGGGATTATTTCGCTTTCACGGTGACAGGATTTACGTGATGCATACAAGAAATTTTAACCTATGCAACGGATCTACCCGAAGCAGCGAGGGATCTTTTAAGAGGTCAAAGTTTACTTTGACTCGGAACAAGCTCACTCGGTTGGGTGCTTGGCTGGTGACCGAGAGGTCTGGGCTCCTCGGTGCCCCGAGTTTCGACTGAGAAAGTAAAAACCGAGGTCCCATAGCACGTAAACGATCCCTCACCGATTCGGATGGGTCCGTAGTTAAAGTCTGTGCATTTTATCAGGTAGATGACATCATCATATATGACTGATAATCTTATCGTGGCGCAAAAACAAGAATCAATCAAACAAACAAATCCTATACGAACACTCCCCTCAATCTCGAACACGCACCTGTGGTACAAACTGGGGGGCTTCAGGGATTTTCCAGTATCTCTAGCACACCAAAAAAACAAAGACATTATTATAATTCTAAAATGTGTATCAAAAGCAACCTTACCTCTGAGTGATTTTAAGTGCTGCACCGCCATGCGTAACACCGTTAACTTGTCGAGTTTCCGGTTCATTGCACTGCACATAGGAAGCATCGAAGAGAGTTCCGAAATATAGGAGTTCATTTTGTCCCGCCGCCGCTTCTCGATTTCGCTGTGATTTTGCCTAAAATGATACCAATACAATCACAATTTTACTATATCCCCCGATACATACAAAGCTTTGGTATATTTTGTACTTTTTCCCATTCACAAGAACAGAGGCACTGTTTGTTTTTTTGTTGTTCTCTACACAGCTTATCCTCCCATATGGTGGCGGCCATTACAACATATGTTGTAGATGTTGTTTTTGTTGTTGTTGTTGTTGTTGTTGTTGAACTGAGGTGAAATAACTTTCGCATGCCAACGTTTACCGAGGTCCAATTTTTTTTTATTAAACTCGAAGACTGCAATGACTTTAACAGGACAGGTATTTAAGCAAAGGGTCCTTATGGCCAGTTCGAGTTCTTAAAAGAACTTCTGCATTCGAAAACACAACACATTTAAACTCCTACAAAAGTAGGCCGATAACAAGATAAAAAGCTACTGTTACAGGGAATACTGATGTGAAATATAATGTTTTAATACTCTATTTCACAATATTCACCAGCTATGACTAATGTAAATGGTTTGGGGTGTCTCGGAAGGAGTGTATTTTTCAGATCGGGGAGGGAAGGGGGGTCCTCAAAAAGTTATATGCATCCCAATCTCCGATTTCATTACTTTTTTCGTTTTGTTATTGTTTTACACAATTCAATCATTATTACTCTTACATGATGGCCGCACCTGCCTGGCGCATTTTTTTCATAAATTTATGCTTTACCCCTACCTAGCCGGGGAATGAGAGGGGATGGCTCTTTCAGTACCCATTGCAAACCTTGAGACGGGCCCTCAGTTTAAGAACAGATAGGGTGGTAGAAACAGAAGAATCCCTGTAAAACTCCGAACCTGGATTGTCATATTTGAATACCATTGTGAACTCACAAAAGCATACTACCATTTCACTCGTTAAGGCAAGAATTAAACGTGTTATATTAATAGATATGAAAATAGCATGGACATGAAGGAAGTCGCCACAAGGCCTAGACATTGTGAAGGTCTGTAAACAAATACATCAAGCTCACATCAGAATTATACAAATAGATGATGATAAAATTGTCCTTATTCAATACATAATACAAAAATTACCTCTCATTTCCGGTTCCGGTGCTGCTAACACTCTGCGTTTCCATTGATTTCATCCTAACAAACATAATAATATATCTATTATCTTTTCAGCTCTTTTCGGCTTCCGTTTTTATAAGATGTTTATGAAATTACAAAATTTCTCCTCAACAGGCATGGAGCGTTAGTCTATAGATCACCTACGACCACAATAGTCGTCAATGGATTATAGCGCGTCTTTGACGAGTGAATACCGTTCACATCAGGACTGGAGTCCGAATCCAACGTGGATATGTACCCAGTGTGTGTGCAAGTGTGGTGGAATGCTCCACTCTATCATTATTACAATTATCATAATATATGTATCACATCTTATAAAATTCTATAGTGACGTATTTTCAGCTATACCGATTTATGATGTGTTGGAATATTGCAACGCTGATCCAATCGGAAATTGCGATACGAAAAAAGAATCAGTCTCTTTATTTATCTATGCAGCTTTTATTGGATATCTTATATCATTGTTGCTAAGATATCAGTTTTCACATTAACAAAAATATCTTTATTACCCAGTAAGAAAAACTTTGCCTTAGATTGATTCAGTTTGGGGTTATGTTTTGTTTGTTTTCGATCATCAATCCACAACAAACTGTGGCGAAATCTGGGACTCGATCCTATATCACCGGTTTGGCTAGTCGAACACTTAACCGTAACACAAAAATGTCAGTCTGTGCGTTCGTTAGTTGCAATCTTATACAGTAGACTCTCCCTTACCGACCACCTCCATTACAAAGCCACCTACCTCGAAAGGTTGCTTTTTCAACCCCAAGTTCTGTTTTCTTGAAGATAAGACCTTTGCATATAGGTCACCTCTGTATAGAGGTCTTCCATTAAGTGACCGTTATAGACACTACTACAGTCAAACCTGTGTATTAAGGTCAGCTAAGGGAAGAGTCAGAAGTGGCCTTTATAGACAGGTGGACTTTATGCAGAGGTCTATTATCTAGGTATACATAGAAATTGGGAGTTAAAACTGTGATCTTTTTAGACAGATGACCTCTTAATACAGGTACCCGCTAAGACTGGTTTCATGGTAGTTTCAAGACACAAGTTGTTTACATAAACAAATACAGTTCGTCAGCTAAGACAATCACAAGAGAAATTAAAAACGGGAAAGGGGGTGAGTAGAAACGTGTTGATTTCAGCACACGAGCACATTTTGTATTTGCAATAGATGTAACGATACAGCCTCTCAGGATACGATGCATATCACGATACTTGCACAACGATATGGTACGTATCGCGATACTTGAACAACGATACGATACATATCGCGATACTTGAACAACGATACGATACATATCGCGATACTTGAACAACGATACGATACATATCGCGATATTTGAAAAAAAACATGATATGTATCACGATACTTGCACAACGATCACGATACTTGAACAACAACACGGTACGTATCACGATACTTAAACAACGATACGATATGTTTCACGATACTTGAACAACGATGCAAAACGTATCACGATACTTGAACAGCAATGCGACAGACATCACGATAAATGAACAACGATACGGTACGACGATACTTGAACAGCGATGCGATTCTTGAACAAACATACGATATGTATCACGCTACTTGAACAACGATACGATATGTATCACGATACTTGAACAACGATATGATACTTATCGCGATACTTGAACAAAGAAACGATATATATAACGATACTTGAACAACAATACTGTACGTATCACGATACTTGAACAGCGATGCGATACTTGAACAAACACACGATACATATCACGATACTTTAACAACGATACGATATGTATCACGATACTTAAACAACGATACGATATGTATCACGAGACTTGAAAAAGGATACAATACGTATCACGATATGTGCACAACGATACGGCACGTATCATGATACTTGAACAACGAGACCATACGTATCGTGATACTTAAACAAAGACACGATATGTATCAGGATACTTGAACAACGATACGATACGTATCACCATACTTGAACAACGATACGATATGTATCACGATACTTGAACAACGATAGGATACATATCACGATACTTGAACGACGACACGATACGTATCATGATACTTGAACAACGATGCGATACGTATCACGATACTTGAACAACGATGCAAAACGTATCACGATACTTGAACAGCTATGCAGCAGATATCACGATACTTGAACAACGATACGGTACGACGATACTTGAACAGTGATGCGATACTTGAACAAACACACGATATGTATCACGATACTTGAACAACGGAACGATGCATATCACGATACTTGAACACAATACGATATGTATCACGATACTTGAACAACGGAACGATGCATATCACGATACTTGAACACAATACGATATGTATCACGATACTTGAACAACGATATGATACTTATCGCGATACTTGAACAAAGTAACGATATATATAACGATACTTGAACAACAATACTGTACGTATCACGATACTTGAACAGCGATGCGATACTTGAACAAACACACGATAGATATCACGATACTTTAACAACGATACGATATGTATCACGATACTTAAACAACGATACGATATGTATCACGAGACTTGAAAAAGGATATAATACGTATCACGATATGTGCACAACGATACGGCACGTATCACGATACTTGAACAACGAGACTATACGTATCGTGATACTTAAACAAAGACACGATATGTATCAGGATACTTGAACAAAGATACGATACGTATCACGATACTTGAACAACTATAGGATGCGTATCACGATACTTGAAGAACGATACAATACGTATCACGATACTTACACAACGATACGGTACATATCACAATACACTAATTAAAATCAAGAAACCAGGTGTATGATTTATTGTAATGACTTCATGAAGTATCCAAAAACAGCTTTTGAGGAAAAAAAGACATAAATTACAGTTTATACTAAAAAAACTGGTCATAAATAATTTTGTTAATTTTTTTATATTCTTTTATGCATAATTAATTCTGTTTAAAACATGTATATATTATAAATATAGGATCTGAAATAAATTTTCATTTCATACGGTATTTATGAAACGAGTTGTTTGTTTATATCTTCGAGACTTGACGGGGGGATATAAAACACACAACGAGTTTCATAAATACAGTATGAAATGAAAGTTCATTTCAGATTCTTTTCATTACATGTTTACACTCAGTTTAAAGGTGTTTATTCCATCAAACACCAGACTGACACAGTTCTTTTCCACGCTATGACGTCACCTACGTCATAAATTAATTTATGACAGCGATTTTTTACTGCATAAACAGCAAAACATGCGATAAAATCGTTACGATTTTAAAGAAATGGATTGCAGTATCGATGTCGTATCGTTTGAGCTTCTTCTTGTATCGTGTATTGTATCATAACCTTTGTATTGCGATATATCGTTACATCCCTAGTAATGACGTCATCTGAGGTCAGCCAATCATCAGACACATGACACATTCGTTTTGGGTGGCCTTATTTGATAACATGTAAATGTTACAAGTACACGCTGTCATTTTCTTACTTTCACTTTGCACACTACATGTCGTGAACTAGTAGCTTTAAGTCCAAGCTTATATAGGACAAGTTCATTGAACATGTTAATTAAATCCCGGGAACGCAGTAAAGAAGAAACGCTCTAAATTGTAAATCAAACCGATCTCTTCGATTTCCGGTATTAGCCTTTTACACTTTTTATGGGGATGTTCGAACGTTTATGGAATTTACAGTTTCAACATAGAAATGCTTGCTGAATGTAATAGCAGCAATAGTAAATTAAGTAACGATCCAATTCAGAAATAAAATAACAAATTAAGCTGAAAAAATAAGACTTCTTACTGACCCCGCATTGACAATTTAGCTGCAATTACGTCAAATGAGTGTCTCCTAGATTGACTATGGTTAAAAGCTTATTCTTGGAATCCCCGTTATTTCCCTTTTTCCTCATTAACTAAAACAGAGGGAAACATCTCCACCCCCAGTTACAGCAAAGTCGCACTGCTACTTTCGGGGAGGTAATTCATAACAAAAAACAAAAACATAGAAACAAAGCAAAAATTAATAAAACCTTAACGGAGTATCTAGTTACTGGGAAAGAAGATTATCTGGGGAAAAACAGCGCTCAAATGTAGGAGACGCAGGAAGTGTCGAGGACTATGCTACATTATATAAATCAAATGTGTGAAACTTTTCCAGGAAATATATTTCTTCCTTTCACTGATTCTAGATTTAGGTAACGACTATTCATTTATATGGTAACGCCATCTATCTGAAACATTGCGCAGAATTCAAGACAAATCAGACCTGGAATATATACATAGATGTTGAAAGTTTTCAAATATTTTAGTCATTTTCAGTGATTTTGACGACGTTGTCCGACTGAACAATGAAATATATAAAGACAATTTCAGAATTCAAAATGAATTGTTCAGTCAAAACCTTCGGACTGACACTTTTCGACATCAATATATACAGAGGTCATCATATGAAGAGCTCGGACGATACCACAACGATACGTCATCTCTTTCTAAAAATCTAAGTGTGACGATTTTTATGATTTGTATTTTATTCCAAATAGAATTAATAATTCAAAAACAAATTCTTAATTGGTTATCAAAATATGCTTTGACATTTTTGTATTTATTTGTACATTTTCAGATAAAAACTTTGTTGTTTTTTTTTCTCAAAATCTATCAGTAAAATTTACTAATAAACCAGGTTTTTTATGGTCCAGTAAATCACAAACCAGGTTTATAGTCCAGTGAATCATAAATCAGATTTCTTGACGAGAACCGGCATCGCAATAGTATAGTATTATTCTGGTATTATGACTTGTCTTGTCCGGCTAGAGACGGTGGATCGGAATATCTCCCTCAGCAGCTAACCCTACTACAATAACGCTAGATCTTTTCGGTGCCAACTTCCACTATGAAACTGAACCTAGGTGTTTATTCAACCGAAAGGCGGCATTTACCGGCAAGTCATAGGTGGAATTCGAACCCAAATCCCTTTTCACTGAGCCCTTATTTGAACAATCCAAATCCTTATCGCTATTAAGAAACTTATCCTTTAAAACCGGAGTAGTTCAACCGGTCGGATGCTTGACTAGAAAGGCATCGGGTTCGAGTCCCACAGTAAGTCCATCGCTGTCCTGTTTCTCTGACAGTCAAAACATGAGACCCGTGTGGCACGTGAATATCTCTCGCTGGTACGAATGGGCCCGTTGCATAAGGACTTCTTTCTGTGCGATGTATGAGGCAAACGTTTCCGCGTAATATCGGTACGTACACTTATCTTGTAGCGACGTAAATGTAGAATAAATCAAAACCATCTGATGTAATTTTATGTCTGCATTACAAATAAAATAAATAAGGCAAATTCTTAAATGTGGGTCAAAGGCCATGATCAAGGTCACGATGACAATGACCTTGGTGTAATTTGAAAGGAAGCCATGAATGAAGTATGCATGCCAAATATGACGTCTCCGTCTCTAATGGTTCAAAAGCTACGACGAAGGTTAAAGTCGACAACCGACAAACAGACAGACAAACGAGCAAACATACAGACAGAGAGAATAAAATCAAGAGGCCCTCGATCTATCGATTTTTTTAAA
Organism: Pteria penguin; assembly: GCA_035048485.1. Classification (NCBI taxonomy): domain Eukaryota; kingdom Metazoa; phylum Mollusca; class Bivalvia; order Pterioida; family Pteriidae; genus Pteria; species Pteria penguin. The sequence continues at coordinate 41,573,632 of CM068591.1, read as the reverse complement.
ACAGGAAGTAAAAGCTACTGGAAACAAAAATCCCTTGTCGGGTTGCGACATACCTTGAGAACTGCCTGCCGTCGGAATCCAAAGACTCGTCGTCGTAAGCTTCAAAATTAAAACTGGAGCTGTAAAAATAAAAGAATCATATTACATCACTACCGCCTCTAGAGGTCTGATGTCGATTCTTCAATGACACCGATGCCCCATTAGGCCAATCAGGATGCTACAGTAACAGATGAAATATTATTTCAGTAAAAGGTTAAAAAAATGTTCGACAATTAAGAAATATACTGTGACATTTGCCTTGATGACAATAGATTTCAAAAGATTACTTTTGAATTTTTTTTTAATTATTATTATTTTCTGTTTTCTTGCAAACTTAAGCTTTTATGAAGGTTTCTTCTCTCCAGACATCACATTTACATCTTATGTTAGACGGCCTCATAGACGTTGAACTTTATTATAATTTGCATGTAGGGAGGACTGATATTTCAGTTCAAAACAACTTCATGAGATTTTCCTGTAAAAACTCTCATATCCACATGTTTTACCATAGTGTTTACAAGAAATTCAAGATGACCGTCGGGTAGGAGTCGAGGGTTGAGGGTTGGGGTTTGGCGTTGGGGGTTTGGGTTAAAATTTCATTTCGGACTAGCTCAATGCCATACCTAATGATTCCTTCCAGGCCCCAACTTAATAACGCAGGCTTGGTGTAGTGGTTAAGCGCTTGGCTTGCGGCACCCACGATCCGGGTTCGATTCCCGGGTTGCACCAATACGTTCAAGAGATTGGTTACCTCCTGCTGCCATGTCGTGATATAACTGAAAATTGTTGAAATCGATGTAAAATACCAAACAACCAACCAACTACATCAACCATCACCAATCCTTCTTTATCACTGATGTACGTCTAAGGGGACATCTTATATGTAAGATTTTTATAAAACTATAACAAGAGGTTCGACACTGTGGCCATGACGGCCATTTCTATCATCCGAAGACTATATCACACAACATCTTGAATGTATACCTTGTACCATTTAGAAAAGCTTGCAGTAATAAAAAAAAAACCACTTAAAAAAAGAAGATACGACTTAACGTTTCTAAGCTCTCTTGGTTCGCAACCCGTACAAGTAACAAGATTAATTAGCAACTCAAAAATAAACTCCAACAATCCACCAAGCAGGTATCGCAACCGGACCTCGCAACCATCTAAGTGCAAAAAATCCTGTAGTTACGTTAACTGATACAAAGCTGTATGGAGTTGAAGTATATGTGATGCGTATGAACAAACACTTGATAGATAGACAAATTTTGATATAGTGTTTTGAGAAGGTACGTAAAGTAGATTTGTAATTTTTGGTGAACAAGTACAGCATACAATTTTCTTTTTTCAAAAAAAAGTAACAAAACACCGTCAAGGACGGTATGACCAGATTGCAAATGCTAAACGCAAAATGTTGACGCCGGACTGACGGACGGGCGGATTTTGTCAATTTATAGACCGGAATTGCTTTGTATTTAACATTAACAATACATGTACATGTATGCAAGTGGTCACCCTAAAGGCAAAACAGTGTGTGTTCACTAAAGCGTAACGTCAAGGTCAAGGTCACTGAATTTTTGTATTGGTTGGATAGAACATTCAAGTATCTACATTAAGAAACAAATTAACAACTTATAAATCTTGCTCGTTGGCACGCATCTTGACGTAAGGATGTCGTTTCAGTGGGAGGAACCCGGAGTGCCCGGAAAAAACCCACGAAGCCAGGTTGGTGACAGTCTCATCATCTCACGTACCACACCGGGAATCGAACCCGGGTCGCACTGGTGAAAAGAGAGCGCGCTACGGACTGCGCTACCTGGCCCCCGACAAATACCATCTTCAAAAAAGTACACCTTGGTAACTTACTTAATGGTCAGTTAGAAGTCATGAACGTATGTGGATACTGAAAACTGATTAATTTCAATGGACCTGTCGGTTCAGAGATGTCGCACTGGACAGCACAATGGACCTGTCGGTTCAGAGATGTCGCACTGGACAGCACGAGGAACTGGGTTCTGATTCTAAGGCCATAAGAAAAAATATGCATGTTTCCTGTAACCCGATCGACCCTAATTTTTGGTCCTGACACTAAAATTTTTACTGCACTTTCAATAACAAAAATTATTTCAATATTGAATATTTGCCTTAAAATGTATTTTTTGATCTCCAAGAGAAAAATTTGGGGGACAAAAATAAGTAACTGTCAATTGTGAATGGTCAAAAAGCATTCTAGTTGTCATCAAACATTGATTCAGTAATGATTAAACTATCAAAAAATACCGACCTACCGACCCTAATTTTTTCAGGAAACACACATAATTTTTTTTGTTTGGCCTAATGAGATTTTAACATGTTCTATCTCCCTACAATGTACCTATTTTTTTTTTTTTTTTTTTTTTTTTGATAAGTGCAATAACGTTGAAATGGCCTTATACAATAACACCCCCCCCCCCCCAATGTTGAAGTTGTAAAATCTGTCATATCATCATGATTGAGGGGACGGACGAGGAGATACGATTGTACATACACCCCCGCCTCCCCCTTTTCCTTGCCTACTTCCTCATTCCCGCAGTTCTCTCACCTCCTCCCTTCCGTACTTTCCTTTCACCTCACACCACTACCTCCCACCACGCCGTCCAACCCTTCATAACGACTTTGACCTAAGTGTTTTGGCACAGGAGACTAAGAGAAAATAGATCAAAAGTGTGAAACATCTGTCGAACCGACAGACCTGGAAAATGACATCCCCCGTCATGCACTCGTAATTTTCATATCTAGGTTTATTAGCTAGACGTGTTAGATCTATGACAATTACATGTCGTCGTAAGACAACTAACGATTGATGATCTGTGGTCACGGGCAAGGACATCGTCCGGAAACTGACCAGTGCTCGAAACATCAAACACACACATACCAATTTTTGTTTGATTCTTGATTTTGTGTTACGCCAAGAGTACTTTACTTGTATCCATGGCGCAGGCATCCGCCAGATGTAATGCATAGAATTATAACAAGCTAATTTAGAGAATTGCGCCCCCCCCCCCCGCTTTTTTCGGGGTTCTATCAGTAAAGGTGCAGCGATATGTGAAAATTGTAATGGTTGTGCATATCTACATCTATCTGCAGCGCCATTAGGGACACACAAGCCAAATACTAAGGCCCCCTGCCTTACGGTTAAAAAGTTACATTGAAGTAGGTCAAAGGTCACAGTCAAGGTCACAATATATAAAATTTTGGTACCAACGGAAAGGTATTGCAATTAGGGACACACATGCCAAATATGAAAGCACTTACGGTTAAAAAGTTATGACTACGGTTAAAGTTTTTGCGACAGACGGACGGACAGACAGACGGACAGACGAATGAGATTTAATGTCCCCATGCTTTCGGAAAAGCGGGGGACAAAACTTTATGCAACAGATCTCTTGGAAGCAGTGAGGAATTTTACGTTCCACATCTGTCTAGAAATGCAATCATTCAAACGTGTCATTTTAAATTATTATATAGGTCAAAGTTTATTTAGCAAAGCATCAGGGCGGTGCCGCCACTCACTTAAGAGACAAGGCAGGATACTGAAGCTTAAGCTTACATCAGTTTTTATATCTGCTTGGAAAGGGAGATAACAGTAAAAATTTCCTTAACGACAACGCGAGAAAATCTACACTGGCAACTGTAAAGCAATGAAGTAATAAATTTTATATAACCCAGGCACAGTGACTTTGATAAATGATAAATAATAGAACATGTATACGTGAATTAATCTGGTGTATCAGGTATCAGGTCAAGGTCACCAAGTATGTGTCAGACGGCAAGAGCTCACGAATGTTTACAATGCGACTAAGTCTGAAGTAGGTTATACTAACAGTAAGCAAGAGTTCACCCTAACAGCAAAAACAGTATGTGTTCACTGAAGTGTGAAATCAAGGTCAAAGTCACCAGCAAAGTGTGCCAGACGAGAAGACCTCATGTATGTCTAAAATCCCACTAAGTTTGAAGTAGGTAACATTAACAGTACATGTATGCAAGTGGTCACTCTAAAGGCAAAAACAGTGTGTTCACTGAAGCGTAAAGTCAAGGTCAAGGTCACTAAGTTTTTGTATTGGTTGGATAGAACATTCAAGTATCTACAAACCTACAAATTTTGACAGAAGTACCCTTTAGCTATATGGTATGAAAGAAACCAAGCTAAACGCAAATGCTAAACGCAAAATGTTGATGCCGGACGGACGGACAGACAGGCGGACGGACGGATTTTGCCAATTTATAGACCGGAATTGCTTTGCATTAACATTAACAATACATGTATGCAAGTGGTCACCCTAAAGACAAAAAACAGTGTGTGTTCACTGAAGCGTAAAGTCAAGGTCAAAGTCACTAAATTTTTGTATTGGTTGGATAGAACATTCAAGTATCTACAAACCTACCAACTTTGACATAAGTACCCTTTAGGGTATGAAAGAAACCAAGCTAAACGAAAAGTGTTGAAGCCGTGCCTACGAACAGACGTACAGACAGACAGAAGGACAGACGGATTTCGCCAATTCATAGACCGGAATTGCTTTGCAATCCGGTCAAAAAGCAACCAAACATCGTATTATTCTGTCTACCCGCCCACCTTTTTGTACTTTCGATTTTGTGGGTTCGATTTGTGGTTGTAAAAAACTTCAACTTTTCGGATTCTTGCGAGGTGTGTCCTGTATTGAATATTGAACGGTGGCATTGTTACGCATATTCCAATTAACCTTTTTGTTACACAATAAGTGACCTCTCGTGAATTATTATCACTTTGAACCTTAGTTTATGTAAAGATTTTCAATATGTGTGTCAAATAACATATACACTCGTCTTTCGATTCGCGGAGTCAGTGAACATCTATTTTACTTAGCTGATACACGGTAGTAAATATACATGGTAAATTACAGAGATTATTATCATAATTTTTCTGCATGTTTTGATTTGCTGACTCTGGTTTACCTGCAAGTATCAGGAAGTAGTAAAAGGGCAGTTTTAATGTCAAAAAGGGCAGTCTTGACGTCACAGTAGATATTGTAACCTACAAGGATATTCACGGTTAACATTTATTCGTTAGACATACCGCCTCCATCAAGGTGAACCCACTCCCAGTCCTGACACGGCGTTAAACAGTGAAAAGACCATTCCAATAAAGTTTCATCAAAATCCCTTAACTTATTAACAACTGTGTGGCTCCTCAACCACTTTAAAGAGAGACGGACAGAAAGACGGACTGACAGACATGTGATTCTTACATCTCCGCTACACTTCATTTGCTGGGGAATACCTAAAATGAACTTCTTGTGATGATGACTCTCAGAGGAGAAACACTCCGGAACTATATGTACGGTTTCTACTGAGCGAAAACAGAAGGACTGCAAAGAAATGTGGCATGAAATCAATCAACCAAACTAAACCACCGAGGACTAATTCTTTATATGTATCTTACCTTCACATTTTGCACGAATTTCTCAGATTCTACAATCTACGTTGAGAATAGAAATAGATTCATCGTACTCACTCTAAAGGCATGCCTTTGCGCTTGCGCACATGCATGTTATCCATATTGTGATAGCTGGAGTGTTCGTCAGGGACTATTGGTACATAGTTTGTAGGAATGGACGGAGAAAAAAGTCCATCGAAGAAATTGAAATCTGAAAATACAAACGATAGATTTAAAAGATGAATGGAAATATGGATGGGTGGGTGGAGGGAAGGAGGGTGGGGGATGAACGGACAGATGGATGGACGGGCGGACGGACAGACTAACTGAATGACTGATACATTGACTGCGTCAAATCTCCCTCAAAAGATTCTAACTGTGGCATTATATTGTTAGCCAATAATATAAGGTATCTTTTTGTGACGGTTTGTGAGATTTTAAAGAATAACAGGGTCGTATGTATGAATTGGTGATAAGTATTCTACTGAATTCGACAATTAATAACAAAAAAGGGATACCTCGGCTGAAAAGAACATTTTCATTACAAATTCTAAGGCTACCTGATTTGACTAAAATACCGGAAAACCAAAAAACAAAACAAAACAAAAAACAAACAACAACAAAAAAACCGGCCAAGTTTTGCTGTGAAAATGTATCCCGGTTATTTAACAATCGAAAGACAAAATACTCAAGAAACTTAAGTAAGATTCGAACCTATGGTCTTTTGCTCCGGAAACGATAACATCAAAAAGTTGTTGGCGTTCAGTGAATTGAAAAATGGCAGATCGGACCTTGTGGGCATCGATGTTTAGCCGGTGATTTAGGTGTTATCTGTAATAAGCTAGGGACCAGACACGCTCAGAGCTGCACAAAAAGGCCATGCACCTAGGTTTTCACTAAGTTGATCTACAGGATGTAAATAGCTCACAATTCTGACGAAATTCTAAAATTGTATATAATTTACCAAAAACATGTACAATATCTATCCCAAATCCAGATTTAAATAGTGAGTACCTATTGAAAGGACAATTTGTCATAAATGCCTGTCTAGGTCCGGACAGGCTGAGCATTAGTCCAAACGATGGGCCTTCTCTGATGTTTGGTCCTAACCTCTGATGTGTTTTGTTCCGATCGATCACCTTTTATTAACACCCCCCTCCCCACCCTGAGGCATTCATTCCAAATACGTCGTATGCGGCTGTATGAGAGAGAGCAGAACCTATATCATGTTTATCAAGCAGGTAAAGTTATGACATTTTTGTCTGCTTCTGGAATCAGAAGCAGGTGCCACAAAGTGGGCCGTGGTCATCAAATGGAACGCTATTACCAATGGACTTCCATAATTCAGTGGACCATTATGACAAATGGACTAGAAGCAATGTTTGGACCATTACTAGTATCACTAAATGGACTGCTGTAACTAAATGGAGTAATATCATTAAATGGACTCTTCCAACAGGCTGGCCCAATCACCACCATCACTGGCGCGAGTAAGTAGACCACTATCACGAAGTTGGTGGTGGCAGTATCACAGAGATGCTCCGGAATAGTACCAATGAGTGGACTGCTTTCAATAAGCTGACTCCATCACTTTGTAGATCACCACCACCACTGGCGCGAGTAAGTGGACCACTATCACGAACTTGGTGGTGGCAGTATAAGAGGGATGACCCGGAATAGTAGCAATGAGCGGACTGCTGTCACTAAGTAGAAAGCCGCCACTATGTGATCCTTCATTAATGAATCGCTACTATTACGTCTACTTAGTGATCGTGGTTCATGGTCTCGTGAACCCATCACTAAGTGGGCCAAATCTCTGAGTGGGCCCCATTTCTAAGTGAACTGCTAATGTTATGACTAAGTGGAACCCATCACTAGGTAGACTCCATTACTAAGTAAACAGCTACCCATAAATTAACCCCATTTTTAAGTAAACTGCTAGTGCTACCAGCAAGTGCATCTCATCACTAGGTGGATTCCATTACTAAGTGGGCCCCATCACTAGGTGGACTCCACTACTAAGTAGACCCCATTACTCAATGGACCCCATCACTAAATTGGCCTTATCACTAAGTGGACCCCATCACTAAATGGACCCCATCACTAAGTGGACCCCATTACTAAGTGGGCTCTATCACTAAGTGGACCCCATCATTCCGTGAACAAAACATGAAAGAAAAAAGAGGAGTTACCGGCTCAGTTATGTGGCAGAAGTCACCATGGAGCTATACAATACATGAATATAAATAATATAATAGAACATTTAACATATTACAAAAATATTTGATTGTAGTGCAATTACGATACCGACTTAGGACGGTCATTTAATTTGACAAAAGCCAAACAAATGGTGTGGTTAACTGGTTTACGGGCCCACCTTCCCACTCACCGTAATAGCAGAACAATCAAAAGACGTACATTTAAAAATTTATAAATAATCCTCCATGTAAAGAACAAGGGTCAACAGGTATCGCATATTGAGAGGTCATAAAAATATAAACACGTAAGGTATTGTAAAACACATAATGGTATAAAAATATATGCGACATCAACATGATAAACCGTGCTCTGCCAGTCTGAAAGCGAGCTAAGACCCTAGATCTGTAGGAGTCCCGACTAACAGTCAGAGGGGACGAGGTTCAGGACCATGTCTCCTCTGAAAGAGGTTTGGACAAGGCCCGTCATATAGTCCCCACCGCCCTGTTAGTCAGCGTGCAACGTTCAAGTAAAAGTCTGAATAAGGCTGTAGAGGGGCCAAATACAAGACCTATAGTCTTTTTGATGATCTCAATATCATATTGTCTATTTAGGAGACGTTTGACTATTTGAACGTTTGACTATGAAAGGCCTTGATCAAGTCCTGGTTATAATAAAAAAAATACGAAAATAACTGGTGAAACCTGACTGTGGTACTAACAATAAATGAATGTACCATAGTGGACTTTCACGGATCCCTGAAATTCAGAGGTGAGACCAGATGCCCAGGAGGAGTGAGCGTCTCCTGTTTGGCTAGCCACACCGGTCGTGAATGCCCTGACATACAGACGAAACAATAAGATTCAGCACTGTATATATACATGAATGTGAACAAATACTGTGTAGAAAGTGCCACAGCCACATAACATCAGGTAAAATGGTATAATAACACTTAAGTCAAACCCTCCGCGGAAACTTTTTTACGAGCTCCACACTGCAAAGGCAATAAGTGTGACGTTCATGTAAAATACGAAAGTAACTAGTGTCACATGACTATGGCACTAACAACAATGTACCACAGTGGACATTCACGGACCCCTGAAATTCAGAGCTGAGACCAGGTGCCCGGGAGGAGTGAGCGTAAAGATGCTCGGCTTCTTGGAGTCTAAGAATATTTAATTACGACTCCGAGAACAGGTTTTCTGAGTTAAATATATTCGTACAAGGTAATGTGCGGTTTTTATCAGTGAACATGGGGCAATCTAAATCCAAAAAAAATAATTCTGTACTCACTTGCGCTTTTATGACTGTGCACATTGTACAATAAATTTCATAACAAAAAATAGATTTACATGAAATTCCAATCAAATTTAAATTCAAACAACAAAGCGATATTCGTTCACTATTACTTGCAAATTGTTAATAACTTACAACTTTTTCAGATACTTAAATTCAAACTTTGACATAAAACATAATTTTCTATTGATTACCATAAATCAAATATCGCGATGAACGAAAACGCAATTTCATCTCGCTGCATTGTTCACTTGAGAAACAATTTTAAAAAAAAAAGAACATCAATGAAAGGTAAAGAGTTTTTTAAAAAATCCACTGTTTTCTTGTAACAAACTTACCGCTGACAAGAGGGTCCATATTTCCTATCAAAGAAGCCATCAAATGCTTATGTTGCTTAGAAACACCGCTAAAATATACAGTATGAATTTTTCAGAAAGTTGGAAGCAAACATTCTAGCCCGTAATGAGCCCGTTCTGTCTCTCCTTGATATATACCTGGTATACGTCGTCAAGAGCTCTAACAATCGATATTTTCTTCACACAATTCACATCTTTTTTCCCCCAATATCAATATCTACATTGTCATGAAAAGAGGCTCATTATACATGCGCGGTATTCCAATTAACTTAAGCGATGACTTTTTGATGGAACAATAGAAAACAAAACAACCTACATGTAATTTCATTGGTGATTTGTTACAGGGGGTCACATTTAAGATATACTGTGCTTAGAGCACTTGTACACTTCGATACAGTAAAATTGAAGACTTGCATAAAGTGTTCTTCATCAAAGATTTTTGAAATCACAAGAGACAGAAACTATGACAACATAAGCAAGATAAAATCCATAAATACATATATGTTTGTATATATGTTTGTAATTTATTATATAATAATAATACAAAAACGTAGTTTCGGTCCATCTATGTTTAAAATCATAATTCTCTGTAAAACCATATCTCATAATTTAAAAAAAAAATCATCTGATTAAAACAAAAGCGATCTACAATCACTATCATGTAATAATATATGAGCTTGTAGAAAAGGTGACTAAAAATCTAATCTATGTGACATCGCTTTTGTTATTTAACAGAAACATGAAGAGTGCATGTCCGGATCCAGGGGGGGGGGGGTTGGAGCGGGGATCTGGGCCCGCCCTGAGATTCCGCGAAAATTACTAAATTTGTTATTCCTTGACATAAAATAAAATCATTTTACACACAAAAATATGGGTGGACCCCCTCTCGTAAAATTTATTAGGGGTGGACCTACTCTCGACAAAATTGCTGGATCCGCGTCTGGCGAGTTTAGTAGAGTTCAGAAGTTCAGAAATCAGTTTCATTACCTAATATTTTGTTCTTTTAAATATGAAATATTATATTCGAAAAATTACAATCTTCTTTTTCGCTTTACAAGTTAAGTTCGTATTTATACCACCAAACACTGAAAGACGTTTCCCCTTAAAAGCGGCAATGACTCATGATAGATTGATTGAATGAATGTTGTTTTACGTCACTCCACGACTGAAACACGTATATGGTGGCGGCATCTGCCTGATGCATTGCATACAAATTTAGACCTTTGCAACGGACCCCCCCCCCCCCGAAACAGTGAGGGATCTTTTACGTGCCACGCCTACTGTGACATGGAGCCTCGTTTTTTACTGTCTCATCCGAAAGACAGAACACCGGTGCGCCCAGGGCGGGAGTCAAACCCGGGACCTCTCGATCACGAGCCGAGTACCTTATCCACTAGGCCACATCGACTTAATAACTCATGTCTTGGAAGTAACTGTCGTGAAAGATGAAATCTATAACATAAGAAAGACTGAGGTAGAAACCTCAGTACTTATTAATTATTAATTTTACATATCTTGATTTATTTACCTTTCTATTTCTATTTTATTTCATATATTTGTTTAGTAATCTACTGATTTTGTAGTTCTTAATCTATAAATAAATCTAATTAAAATATGTAAATTACAGTGCTTGTGTAATATAGAATCATACATAAATCAACAAAATGATCTGAATTAATAGCAATTTTTATACCCACAGACTCAAAGATAAGGAAGCCTGGTAATAATGCTAGTAGAATTTTGAGACCTATTAATTTCAGTTATATATAAATAAGTAAAACACTGCACAAAGCAATATCATATATCTTTTTATTAAAATGAAAATGAATAATAATCGATTTTTCCAAGAGTACATGTACAAGCCTTACTGGATTTGCCATGCACTTTCTCTGAAACAAACCGTCTAAGATGGAATGGAAGAACCGAAAATCTTTGTCAAAAATCTCAGAATTACTCAAGCGTAAAATGTAGGACACTCTACACCTAAAACCATGAAGTCTACATCACCTACCAAGACTTGGATATCGCTAAAATCTTAAACTAAACAAAAATGTCGACTGACTGACCGACACACTGGTTGATATCAATCACAAATTTATACGCGGAGTTGCTATGCAACATGCTCGAGACAGCATAAAAAGCTATTTTCATAAACACACAGACAGCTGGATACTTTTTACTAATCATTTATTCATTGATGATACCGGATAATCTTTCAAATAAGCTTTTGAGAATAATGACATATCCGCTTATTTCATAAGCTTGAGAAAAATCCCTGACAAAGATAATTTTCAGTTTTGAAGATGAATCTTTGGTCTGTTTATTCATTTTTTCATTATTATTATTATCATTATTATTTATTATTTATTGTTGTTGTTTTCTAGGAAGGGTTGTTGTTGTTGTTGTTGTTGTTGTTGTTGCAAATGTCTCTACATGTATAAGTTCAACTAATGTAAGACGTATCTATCAGAATAATTCTAAAACTGTTGGATCCGCCGACAGTTCACACGGAGAATTCTAAATACTTTGAGTTACGTAACTGTTCGATCCGCCGACAATTTACAGGGAAAATTCTAAATACATCGAGTTACGAAACTGTTGGATCGGTCGACAGTTCACAGGGAAAATTCTGAATACATCGAGTTACGAAAATGTTGGATCGGTCGACATTTCACAAGCAAAATTCTGAATACATCGAGTTACGAAACTCTAAATTAATCTTTTTTTATGATATTGAAGATGAAAGATTTTTAAGCTATGACGTGGTCTCTGATATCGAATGTCATGCGACTGTCTCATCCTATTTCTACGTAACATGGTATCCATAACACCATTTCCAGGAATAGGATTGCAAACCGGTCCAATATGTATATTTGTTTGATTCGGGTTTTACGTCACGCCAAGATTACTGCATTTACTCGGTGACAGGATTTACTTGATGCATCGCATAGAAATTTAAACCTACAAAACGGACGAAAACTAAGCAGTGAGGGATCTTCTATGTACACTCGGTTTTTACTATACCATACAAAAGACCGGACACCGAGCGCCAACTGTCGGACTCGAATACAGTACCTTGCTATATACAGACTCGCCTACGTCTGTTCGCATCATGTAGTAGAAAAGGGAATGAGATCCGGTAAAACTACAGTCCTTAGCGGGTTTTTAAATAAGTAAACAATACGTATATCTACAACCCAATTCGTGGTTGGACCCGTCTCTCGGACAGTTGTCGGAGTTGTGAATTTTTCCTTATAATTTCTGCATTCGCGCCTGTAATATACAATGTAAGGTATGAAAATATAAAAGACAGCACAAAAGGTCTACCTGTAGATTTTTCAAAGCAGACATACCACCTTTTGTACTGAATGATTCTCAAAAGTGAGTTCAAGAATTAACATTTTACACCACGCCAGTATAAGGATAAGAGAAGGGGCGACATGCGCAATAAACGAAAACGCGTCACGTCACGTCTTATTTACGTCCCGTATTCTGTCTGTCTCATAGGTAGATAAAAGATGTGAAAATAATGAAAGGGTTTTTTTTTTCAAAATCTGCATTCTTAGCCGACCCAAAATTTAATTGTGACGTCATTAAATTTGTATGGAAGTGTCAACTTTCCTTAAATGTACATTTACAACGGTTTCCATGGAAGCTGCTTACGTCACAATGATTCTACATCATATGCTTGCTCATAATGAAGATAACTCTTCATTACCAGAAGACCCAATAGGGCCTGTGTAGCTCAGTCCGTAAACGCTCAGATGTGAGAGGTCCCAGGTTCGATTCCCTTCGCCGGCTCATCGGTGTCTGTATACGCTGATCCACTTTTCAGCATAGAAAGCAATGTCTCGCAGACTTCTGATTATTATGCTTATGACATCATAATCAAATGTCCGAGCTGTCCAATCTTCCGTGACGTCATCAAAGTCGTATTTCGCGCTAAGGTGCTTCACTTTCAACAAAAGTGGATCGGCGAATTTTGGATGAGAAAGTAAAAACCGAAAGTACCGTGTAACGGTATAGAGTTCGGCGCATTAATTATCCTTAACTCTCGGAATGGGTCGGTTTCTCGGATCTAATTCGGACCGATGCTGTCACCATATCAGTGAAATTAACTTGGTGTGCCGTAGAATACTATACATACAAACAAATCCACAGATTATATGTTATATAACTTTCTCAATCTGATTAAAACCATATCCTTATTCTGCTTCTCTATTTGTCCAATTGTGGATAAAGATCTGGCGAAACCCCGCAAGGGGTCATGTTCTGGTGAACTTTGATTTTCGGCCAATCAGTGGATCAGCTACAAAATCCTAGGAATGAAATTAACATTCCCAGCGTTCGTGACCTACAAGGTAATTTTTGAACAGTGTTTGTTACATATTGCGTCACTTGCACGTGCCTAGCCGAGTCATTGAATTTTAATTGACTGGCTATACGGTTTCGGTGACTGAAACGTCATCAGAGTTCACCACAACATGACCGATTGCGGGGTTGCGCCAGATCTTTATCCGCAATGGAACAAATAGAGAAGCGGAATAAAGGTATGGTTTTAATCAGATTCATAACTTTCTGTAAGTGTTTTCCCGATACATAGAAAAAGTTAAAAAAAAAACGTATTTACATATCCCCGAGCATAGGAATAATATCTAATCAAAAGCCTGGAAATTCTCATACCGACTGCGTACGACCATCCAAACGACATTGATATTCCTGTCAGTGAGCAGATTTGCCGTCGCCTGATGTTCGTAATAACGCGTGATTAAGGGCGTAGCCAGTATCAGATTAAATTTAGGTTCATCACGGTATATATTCCGCTCAGATAATTGTTTACATCCGTCTTATAAGTGACATTTCACAGCATAGTACTTTTCTACCTGTGTCTTATCATCATGTTTAATCAGCCAATCAGTTGGTTGGTTGGTTGGTTGGTTGGTTGGTTGATTGGTGTTTTCCGTCGCTTTCAACAATTTTTCAGTTATATCGCGACATGGAAGCAGGAGGTAACCAACCTCTTAAACACAGTGGCGCAACCCGGGAATCGAACCCGGATCGTCGGCGCCGCAAGCCAAGCGCTTAACCACTACACTAAGCCTGCCCCTCAGCCAATCAGAAGCTATATGCACTCTCTACCCAGAATTGTCGTACCTACTTACTAGCGACAACCAGGAACAACAACTCTCTGTTTTATGACTATGTTGACGATTATTGTAAATATTTCAAGCACGTGCTAAATTTTAGTAATTAGAGATAAATCTTCCAGACACACTAATGACATAATTCATGTTGTTTACTTATATAATGCCTTATTGTCTTTTCCTTGACGAAATTAATAAAACTACACAAGGCCGTAAACATACTACTAGTAGTATATCATTTCAATACGACATTTCGAAAATACGCGTCCGCTTCGAAATTTACATTCTCTTTCGTGAAATTTCCGGAATGGTATAAACTGAGACATGTATACACAGTACATGTCTCTGGTATAAATAGACTACAACCGTAACAACACTGAAACTTAAGACAAAGAAAAACATAGAGTAATCAAAGATTACAAAGCTCACCTCAAAGCATATCTGCCAATAAAACATAATAAAATCCCTATAGCAGAACCAAGAACTTTGGTAGCTGTCCAAGTAAACAAAACATAAAACTTTTTTACATCTTGCTTTCTTCTAAACAAGTGCACTGAAGCGTAAAATATAGGTCATGACCTAGATCTGAAACTTAAATCCATCTCTACATACAAAGATACAGCATTTGTACAAGTTTGGACTTCCTAGCTGTTCAAATGAAAAAATAAAACTTTTTAACATTTTGTTCAAATTTTTCTTACAAGTGCACTGAAGCGGAAAATATAGATCATGACCTAAATCTGAAACCAGCATCTATCTTTGCATTCATAGATACATCATTTGCGCAAGTGTGGACTTCCTAGCTGTCCAAATGAAAAAATAACACTTTTTAACATGTTGCTCAATTTTTCGTAACAAGAGCACTGGAGCAGAAAATATAGGTCATGACCTAAATCTGAAACCAGCATCCATATTGGCATATATAGATACATCATTTGTGCAAGTTTGGACTTCTTCACTTCCAAATAAAAAATTAAACTTTTTAACATTTTACTAACATGTGCACTTGAGCGGAAAATCTAGGTAATGACCTAAATCTGAAACAGGCATGCACATCTACACATAAAGATACATCATCCATGTAAGTTTAGCATAGCTACAATAGTTCTCGAGTTATTGCCCGGACAGACGTCCACGACGGTGTAATAGCATAAGCTCCCTCTAACTTTGGGAGGTGAGCTAAAAATTGGAAAACAACATTGTTTGTACAATGAAATCTATAAGCACATTTTTATCATACAAAATGAAAATAACAGCAGTACAACTCATATTTTCATCACTTTGAAGAATTGCGTAAGGGTCGTTGGTTACAGTTGTACCCAATTATACCATACTGCACATAGAATACCCTACATTTCACTTAAATCGAATCTAATTTAATCCCATCCAGCTTTTCCTACTTTCACTTTCTATCATGTGCTCTAAGATCAGGGTCCAGTGCCATAAACTGAGAAAATTCTTAAGTCATAATTTCATATTCTTCTGTTTAACAATGAATTAATAACTGGGATTTGGATTTAATTGAGTTTTATTCTATCAATAAATAGAAATAAACCATTCTGATTGACATTTTATTTGAACTTTTGATAATGGAATAAATTAAAATCAAATAATTGACTTAGGTATTTTCTCAGTTTATGGCGCCTAACCCTGTACATTAAGTAGTACATATTTTTCTCTATGAGGCCAAAAGAAAAAATAAGTATGTTTCCTGTAACCCAACCAATCCTAATTTTTGACCGCGACCCTCCACATTTTTTATTGCACTTTCAGTAGAAAATTATCCCAATATTGAATATTTGCCTCAAAATGTAGTTTTTGGTATCCAGGGGATAGTTGTTTTCGAAAACAATAATTGTCATTTGTGAGTAGTCTAAATGCATTCTAGTTACCATCAAACATTGATTCAGAAATGAGTAAAAAAATAAAATATTTAAAGAAAGAAAAGAATACCGACCTACCGACCCCCTTTTTCAGCATGTTACAGGAAACATGCATTTTTTTTTTACCTGAATTAAGAGTGCAAGGTATGCCCTCTTTGCCAGCGCATGTTCATTGTACACATTTTGCTGATTTATCATCGTGTTATTGACGTCATTTTTCTAATATTTCCCTCCCTTTTCTGAGATGGTAAACTTAAAACATTTTTCTTCTTCTTCTTCTTCTTCTTCAAATACGAAGTGTACTCATAAGTTGAGCGTTATATTCATGTGGCAGTCGTTGCGTTATTGCAAGTTTGCAACGTATGGCGGATATATTTATTCGCTTCAAATAGACGAGCAGACATTGTCTGATACACTGACGACAGAGATACTGGAATGATGGACAGGCGAACAGACAAATAAACAAACGGCCAAAAGTCCATTTCGATACCCTGCCACGTATATGCAGTTACACCCTTCCTCGAAATATTTGTCTGGATGGATCCTCCTTCTGCAAATTTTTTGGACCTGCACAAACGTAACCATAGCAACGGATGTTCTGAGAACAAGACCTGATCATTATTCTAAATATACACTGGAAGTCAACTTAAAAAATACTTTCAGTCTCTCGAGAAGGATCACGTATAGTACCAGGGGATTCTCAACATAGAGGGATCTAGAAAATTTTTAAAGATGGTAGGGGTTGCAGCCTCCCATGACTAATATTTTGCACTATTCGGTCCGGAAAGAGGGGTTGCTACCGTAAAAATGGTCGAAAATGACCTCTTTGTGGTAAAATTTTCCGACCAAAAGGGGGGGGGGTGCAACCCTTGCAAAGTTAACGCCATATTGTCTTTCTCTATTGTAAATTAAAGATCACACGAAAAAAACAATTCTGATTCTTTAGGCATTTTCTGGACCTATTAATACTAAACATCAAAATGTACCTGATCTAGCATAAAAAAATACACGTACAGCACTACATTATACATTACCCTTACGCTGTTTGTCACTGAGAACTACTGAAGTTATCTACAATAACTGACCAATTGCAAACAGTTGACCTTTCTAAATCAACGTACATGATAATACCACAGCTACTAAGTGGACAGCTGACAATATATATTTACCTGAAAACATGGCGAGATGCTAAGAATTTCTCTCAGTACCTTAGCCGATCGTGTAACTATCCGTTTAAAACATGCATGTGACAATGCACACTCATTCCAAATTATTGCAAACCATGCATTTCTAAGGCGTGAAGACGAGCTGGTCTTGTGACCTCATGTCCATCGCGAAAGATATTGACCACGCTCACTTCTCCCATTGATCAAATCAATCCGTGTATTCGTGTCATCAAAAGCGCCGCGCGTCTGATCACGTGGTCAAGATATTATGGCTCTGTGTCCGATTTTCACTCTCTTTTGCTTAGAACAACGTAAGATGAGATCCTGCCAATCACATCGCAACCACAACAGACTTCAGAATATGTCATATCAATTATCTGTAAGAATCAAAATCAGCTGGCCACGACATGTCACAGATTCTCTTGATTTTCTCTATAATTCGTAAAATCAATGCACAAAAAGCGAAAATTAAGTTTGTTTGTCCAAAATAAATTTCGGTTGCCATTGTAACGAGATATGTCTTTTAGGCACTCTTTCCAGACTGTCAAATAAGTCATTTATGGACATCTTGTTGCCAAGGAAACCATTATCAAGTTAAAATACGTAATCTCTAAAAGCAATCTGATTAAAACCATATCTTTATTCTGCTTCTCTGTTTGTTCTATTGCGGATAGTAGAGAAGCGGAATAAAGATATAGTTTTAATCAGATTGCTCTAAAAGGTTCGACCCATAAACCTCGGAACGCGAAGATGGTCGACTTCTACTTCGGTGAGATGTGTGCTTCTACACAAATGTCCACTGGTTCTATTTCATATTGTATTGAAGTATGGACCTGACGTAGCTCAGTCCATAAATAGTGCACTGAGCTTGTAGTCGACTGAAAGGTCACGGGTAAGAGTCCGGCGATAACTGTCGATGTCAAGGTCAGAGCTTGAATCTCCCGATCATCCGAGATTCCCCCTGAAATTGATCTGGATGACCTTGAAATCGAGTACAATTCATCCTACTCACAACCGGTATTTTCACTACCATACGCATAATAGAGTCCAAACAGTTGCAGCTTTAGTTAACATATAAAATAATTAAGAAGCAATCTCTAAATTTCCAAGTAGAATTGTTCCAGGCCATCTAATTTAGAGCCAAACTTCACTGAATGGCAACCTAAAAGTTGTTAAATGAGTTTCGAATCCCGTGTTCTATCTTTTGGATAATTCTTCTGCCGCCTATCCTGAAATGTTCTATAAGGTCACTCAGTAACAACGGAAATAAACAGATTAAACTCATGACATTCAAAACACATCACGTCACAACCCACAACATCGTCATCATAAGACTAGAAAAATGGCGCCATATCATGTCACATGATGTGACAATACGTATCGTGCTATGGTCACATGATGAGAAGTACGGCGCCATCGTTACGTAATGATACATACACCGTCAGGGTCACGTGATGAGAAGTACGACGTCATTACGATGTGGAGAGACGTTTAGCGTCATGATTGCGTGGCAATACATATCGTGCTATGATCACGTAATGAGAACTACGGCGCCATCATTACGTAATGCTACGCATACCGCCAGGATCGCGTGATGAAACGAATAGCTTTCAAAACCAGTGACAGGACTACAGCGTGTTGGTCACGTGACGAGACGTATACAGCGTGGAGATCATCATGTGATGAGGCGTATAGCGTCATGTTCACATGATGAGGCTTATAGCGTCATGGTCACGTGAGAAGAGGTGCAATGTGAGGCGTCGTAATCAAAGGTGCGGAGCATTCCCGGATCATGCTGTTGATCGTAGTCGACTCTGCAAATGATACGTGCTTCTAAAAGTGAATCTGAATCGGCAGTCCAACTCCATTCAAGATGGTAAATCCGTACTGGTGATAATGTTGTGATTGAGAATAATTTTCACGTAAATATTCCCTTTTTTTTTGCCATATTTTAGAACTTATGATACATTTGGTTTCGAGTCACATGTTGATATTTTGTAGAATTATCAGTGTCAGGAAAATAAAGCTTCCGGGAGGAAATTAACCTCTTGACGAGCCTATAGCATCGTGATAACGTGATGCAACAAAACGAAGTGATCACGTGACATTGTTTAAAGCGTAGTGATCACGTGATCACGACGTGAATTGGTTTATTCTCAAAACTGATTGATTGATTGATTGAATGAATATTGTTTTACGTCACTCCACAATTATTTCACGTACAGGGATTTTTTACGTGCCACGCCTAACGTGACACGGGACCTCGGTTTTCACTGTCTCATCTGCAGAGACAGAACACCGGTGCGACCAGGGCTGCAGTCGAACCCCGGACCCCTCGGTCACGAGCCGAGCACTTTAACCTTTAGGCCACATCGACTATATTCTCAAAACTGTGATTCATTATACATGTTATGTATAGTGATCGGCATAGGTTAAGGGAAAAAACTCTGTATTTCGTTCTTACACAAAGTTCACGAGAGTTATCTTTCATAGTAATAACGAATTTCATGGGTGTAGTAACACTGTCGCATATTTATCATACTGTTTTCCGCTGTGGAACGGATACCAATGTTTGAGACAGGATGTTTATACTGAGGCGACCGACAATAAAACCAAGAACGTGCTGAAATTTCCGGGTTCGTTTTCTAGTCCAAGTATTTGCGTTGGTTGGTTGGTTGATTGGTGTTTTACGTCGCTTTCAACGATTTTTCAGTTATATTGCGACATGGAAACAGGAAGTAACCAACCTCTTAAACATAGTGGCGCAACCCGTATCGTCGGCGCCGCAAGCTAAGCCCCTCCAAGTATTTGCGTATATTCTTGTTGGGAGTATCATTTTGAATTCGACAAATAGGTTTTGCATGGTTTGGTATTTAATTTTTAGACAGTGAATAAATTTCTGCTTTAACGTGGTAGTCAATTTGAATAAGAAAAAGGGTAGCTAAGTCACGACTCCCCATTCCGCCCCAAATCCCTTTTCACTCAGTAATTACAATTATAAATCCCCTAAAAATAGAGCGAAATTCATGTTAACAAACAATTTCTGTTTTTTGATTGTGCCCGTCCATGAACTCCGTCACACGGCGGTAGTCAATTCGCTGGTACTACTTTAAGTCGACTTAGAATGTGATGTTATTTGTTTTAATGAAACTTGTTATCTCAATCAACTTTTCTTTTCAACTTGTTAACTCAATCACCTTGACTTTTCAATTTGTTATATAACTCAATCACCTTGTGTTTTCAACTCGTTAACTCAATCGTCTTGTTTTTTCAACTTGTTATAACTCTTTCATCTTATCTTTTCAACTTGTTATCTCAATCACCTTGTCTTTCCTACTTGTTAACTCAATCACCTTGTGTTTTCAACTTGTTATAACTCAATCACTTTGTCTTTTCCACTTGTTAACTCAATCACCTTGTCTTTTCAACTTGTTAACTCAATCACCTTGTCTTTTCAACTTGTTAACTCAATCACCTTGTCTTTTCAACTTGTCAACTCAATCACCTTGTGTTTTCAACTTGTTATAACTCAATCACCTTGTCTTTTCAACTTGTTAACACAATCACCTTGTCTTTTCAACTTGTGAACACAATCACCTTGTCTTTTCAACTTGTCAACTCAATCACCTTGTGTTTTCAACTCGTTAACTCAATCGTCTTGTTTTTTCAACTTGTTATAACTCTTTCATCTTATCTTTTCAACTTGTTATCTCAATCACCTTGTCTTTCCTACTTGTTATCTCAATCACCTTGTCTTTTCAACTTGTTAACACAATCACCTTGTCTTTTCAACTTGTTATCTCAATCACCTTATCTTTCCAACTTGTTAACTCAATCACACTAAAGCTTGTCTTTTCAAATGAATTAGACTTTAGACTACATGACCCATTAAAGAAATTTTCAAAATGAATCACTGCAGACAGAATGCAATAAGAGTTGGCCTAATACAACAAGATCACCAGAAATTGGTATAAATTTACAAAATAAAGAAAAATAAAAAAAGATTCAGAGAATTATTGGGTCAAAAGTCATGGAATAATAAAGTTCTTATCAGGAGGAATTCATATGTGAAATGTCAAAGCCACGTCACTTGCAGTTCAAAAATAAAGCTCAAGTCAAGATTTTTGAAAAGTAAGTCAAAGTTGAAAGTCAAGATCACTGAGTCAAAGGCCATAACCCTTAATGAAAGCTTTTGTCAAGAGGAATCTATATGTAAACTATCAAAGCCCTGTCCTTTGCAATTCAATAGATAATGTCCAGGGGCCTTATTCACAAAGAATCTAAGTCTAAGTCTAAGAATTGAGACCTATGTGGTAGCATGTGTCTTAATTCCAAGGATTCATAAAAAGTTTCTGTAAACAGTATATCTGACAAGCTATTCACAGACAAACTTTCGACAAATTCTTAGAATAATGACACATGGTATTTTACCGTGGGTCTTAATTCTTAGACTTAGACTTAAGTTTCTTTGTGAATAAGACCCCAGGTTTCAATTTTTTGAAAAGTTGGTCAAAGTTCAAGGTCAGGTCACTAAGTCAAAATGAAAGCTCTTGTAAGGAGGAATCTATACATGAAATATCAAAACCCTGTTCCTTGGGATTCAAGGTTAAAGATTTTGAAAATTATGTCAAAGTCGAAGGTTATGACCAAAAGATCAAAGATCATGAAAAGGTCTGATCATAAGGAATTTATATGTGAAATATGATAGCCCTAATTTTTACAGTTTAAAAGATAAAGTCCTGGTTAACGTATTTTAAAAGTAGGTCAAGGTCCAAGGTCAAGGTCACAAGTCTTAAGGTCATGGTACCAAATTAAAGTTCTAATCTTAAGGAATCTATCTGTGAAATATCAAAGCCCTGACCAAAAAGATATACATGTAGCCTGGATTAATGTTTTGCTTGTGGACACTGGTGATGACAATGACGCTAGGGTTAAGGCATGATAAATATAGCTCCAGACTTCATCCCAATGAGCTAATAAATACTGAAAGAAATTCATTTAGATGCTCACCTTCCCCCCTATTTCTCAATAAAAGGAAACACAACAAGGCGAAAATATTAATCTTGTGCTGTATTTGATACTAGTAATGAAACGCATGTTGCTCTACCTATTTGCATCACTCTGCAGTGGGTGTAGGGTTAAAGGGAAGGGCTCTTTATGCTGCATGAAATGATGTTAAGATAGACATGGTAAATCTTAAAGTGATAAGGTAAATGTTAAGATGAAAAGGTAAACATTGAGATGATAAGGTAAATGTTAAAGTGATAAGGTTAATGTTGAGATGATAAGTGTTGAGATGATAAGGTAAAAGTTGATATGATAAGGTAAATGTTAAGATGATAAGGTAAATCTAAAGGTGATAAGGTCAGGTAAAATATAGGACATTACAATAATACATGCATTTCACTTTCTTAATTATTTATTTTTGGTTTGTTATATCATACAACTCTGTTACATAAATCAACACCAGTAAAAACAAGATGTGTTTGTGAAACCCAAATGCCCCCCCCCCCCCCCTTGCTGCAACAAAGTCCAACTAAGACAAATTTTGAAATGTAGGTCAAAGGTCACAGTGAAGGTCACAAGGTCAATGACAGTGTAATCTGAAAGAGCTTTATTAGTGCAGTACATGCCAAATATGAAGCTGCTATCTCCCATGATTCAAAAGTTATTGTGGAGGTTATAGATGAAAACAGACTGACAACCAAACAAATAGACAGACGGGTAAAGATCATTCTATTGATCCGGGGGCATAAAAAGTCCAGTAACTGTATACATCAGTAAGCTATTGGCCAGGTCCCAGGAAAGGATGCAGATGTGGTCTATAGGGAAAATAAAATGATTAGATAAAATTCAAGAGAATACAGTGACTGTTATGTTTACACTATATGTTTATCTCAACAATCTTGCTTAGATACACTCTGATACTACCTTTGACATATCTGACCTATAAGAATGTCATGACCTTGACCCCAGGACACACAGCATTGTCCAAGGTGCCAATGAAATACAACAAGCTGAAATAATGTTTCAGGTATATCTTGGTAACCTCTACCTTAATGGTTATCGATAACAAACTTTAGAATGGTGTTGTCCTTGACCCATATAGGTCAATGTCACTTGAATTCAACATGCTGAAAATGCATTGCAGGCAAGAGTTCAAGACACTTTGACAATTCTTGATATCAGTAGTTACTGATGTACAGGTACATTGTAAAACATTTTCATTCATTGATCCATAATCAGAATTTAAATTCTAATTTTTTCTGTTTTATTTCATCAGATCATCTGCTAATAATAACAATAATGAAACTGGTGTGGCCCAACTGGATGAGGTGCTCAGCTTGTGACTAAGAAGTCCAGGGTTCAATTCCCGCCATAGGGCACACCACTGATCTGTCTTTCAGATGAGACAGTAAAAACCGAGGTCCTGTGTCATGGTAGGCGTGGCATGTAAAAGATTCCTCACTGCTTCAGGTGGGTCCATAGCAAAGGCATAAAACTCTGTGCTATGCATCAGGCAGATGCCGTCATCATATAATAATAACAATCAATGATGAATCAATCAATCAATCAATCATTCTCTCACATACTATTAATATTCCATGACTGTTTATGCTTAAAAACTGAAAAGATGTGGGAATGAAAGAGGATGTGACAGTATACAGCCTGAAGTAAGAAAGATGCTAATCAGTTTCAAATACATGAATAATTTACATATCAAATTCATATAAAATTACTATAAATAACTCATACTGAATTACCAAAAATGTTTGCAGTGGCGGATCCAGAATTTCCAAAAAGGGGGGGCCGAATGGGTATTAGCCAAACTTCTCAGCCATTTTTGGTGCAAAATCTGGATTTTTACTAGTAAATATGTGACCAAAAGGGAGGGGGGGGCTGTGCCCCCCTCTAAATCCGCCACTGGTTTGGTTACATGTAGCACAGAATTATAAAAAAAATGAAAATTAAACACTAAATATGGTTATATATCCTGATATTACATCAAGTAAATCAACTTTTTTTGGGTCTCTGTTTGCATAATTCCCACGAAAAATATAAATTTCTTTCTGTCTTGGCCTTCCTCTACAACACAGCACATTTGATATACATGTAATAATGTTTTAATGTTTATTAAGTAGTTTCATAATATGTAGATTTCATAAAAAAAATTTTGTTGGAAATAGTCTGTGGTTACAAACAAGAATTAAAGCCCCACAATTTCCGACTTACTAACACTAAAATTTGTGGAAAATACCTGTACTTTCATGACATCAGTGTCATTGATTGATTATTTCGCATATGTGGTGACGGCATCTGCCAGCATTGCATAGAAATTTATACCTTTGCAACAGAAACACCTGAAGCAGTGAGGTATATATTTTACATGCCACGCCTACAGTGACACTAAATTTTTGTTTTTACTGTCTCATCCGAAAGACAGGACACTGGTGCACCCACAGAGGCTCTGGGTCGCCAAAAAAAGCCCCAAGTGGGTCTAGGGTGAATTCCTGGTAAGGATGGTCAAAGTTGGGAGGCAATCTTTTTTAAACTCTTCGAAACCTCAGTCATTTTTGCATTTTAATAGAAATAAATTTCATACAAACAACGCAAACTGTAAAAATGTTACTAAAAGTCTGAATACATGTACATTCAAATACATGTAAATACAAATCATAAAAGATCTATGTCTCAAATTTTTGTGTATTCATTTGTTTTTACGTAAAGGGACCTACGCCACTGCCATCAGAAGCTATGAGGGATCTTTAACATGCCAGTGTCTACTTTGTCACACAGCCATGCATGGTTCTTGACAAGTCAATGCCCAAAGGTGTATATAATTTTTATCACATTTTGTTTCTCTTCCTTTTACATCATGATCTCATTGCACTTATATTGGTAATAACAAATTGTCCCATGCAAAAACAAAGCTAACTAATTCAATGTACTGGATACTCCGAAAGCACCGAGGGATTCTTAATTTTAGTTTCAAACATCTGCTGTGAGTTAAGGCTTTTGTTTTCCTGTTGCATTTTTATGACAGGGCATAGATGACTCGTTTATGACGTCTCTGCCACACAAATCATCAATGATCAAGTATGAAATAGCTACAGTGCCTTATACAGTACAGTCCAGATGGAACTTAATTTGCCCACTGGTCACAGTGGGCATTTTTAGAGTGGAGTTGGAATTAACATACAGGTAAGTGGACAGCTTGATAGCTCAGGTAAATGTCCACTCCTAATGCCCACTGAAATTTCAAGTGGACTGCCCACTGTGGACAGTGGGCATTCAAAGTTCCACCCGGACTGTAGTGTTTGACATCATATTTGAGATGTTGTGAGTGGAAGATCTTGTTACAGCTGCAGAAGAAATACTGTTTACATATACAAGACACTAGGATGACTTTATCGATTGCCTTTGGTAAGTTAATTGGCTTATATAGATCTCAAGTCAGCGTGACAGCATTGTCTGTATTGCCCTATGTAAATACCCGAGGAGTCTGGAATGATGTTTGGGGTAAACTCAGGGTTTATCCTAAGCCATGATATAACTTTAAGCTTTTCTGTATCAATTAAATCTGCATGGTTTTGCTCATAAAATACCCGGATGTCGGACGTCTTCAAGAATAAAATTTCCAGCTTGGATACACAATACTCCCTATATTCATTTACATGTAATATGACGTATGTAAGTATAATAATTGAATCTAGACTGGTTTTGTTGACATTTTTGTCAATTTCAAACTCTTCATCTGTTGGGTATTGCAACACATATATATCTAAATATACATATTAAACAACATAATTTTAGCTATAAACATTTCTGGTATCGTGTTTGAAATTTATATTGTTTATCACCGTTTCTAACCAAAACATCCAACCCCCCTTTTTCTCTACAGATCTATTGCAAACTGCAACGTTATCTGTGAGTGCCCAACAATGAACGAAGGAGTCTCGTGTTTGACCCACATTTTATGTTATTTCTAAGTTCAAGGCCAAACATCCTGACCAAAATATAACCTATATATAATTCCACTTCGCATTCAGTACAACACGACAAGTGCCCGACGAAACCGAAAGAAGCGTTACTTCGTCATGTTACACTTTCCACATAGGAACTATGGAATGTTCCAAACTGTACCATATAAACTCCAGACTATAAACCTACCTACCTTTCTTAAGTATATCACAAATCCTGCATCAGTACAAACACACTAAGCTTAGGTATCTATGTTGACATTGACCTTCTTACTGTAGTATTTTCGATACCCTCTCGATTCTTCATAATCGAGTGATGCAATTTAAGAGTAAGCTCCCTTGTTATTATATAACCGAGTCTCGGCGTTTATCGTTGACGTGATAATTATACTAAAGTGAAACGATTTTATGACAGCTTCGCAGCAGGGGTGGATCCTTCCTTTACCAGTGTATTTTACGCACGGGAGGGAAGCGAACGACAACTCTGTAATGAAAAACGAAAGCGTTGGAAATTTCATGTAGATCTATGTCTATGATAAAGATATTTACCAGTAAAAATCCAGATTTGGTACCAAAAATAATACCCATGTGACCCCCCTTTTCAGAAATTATTTTATGGATCTCTTAACCACGAGGCTACCTGCGAAGTTTTATTTCTTGTTATCTTAATTATCAAATGACAAATATGTTTTCCCACACTCTTCATTGTTAGGTTAGATCTACTTTAAATTGGTCATTTATTGGGAAAATGTAGTTAACTTCCTCAATTTACTATATTTTAATCAGTACATCCTTATCTTCCTTGATTTGAGTTTAAATTATGTTTTGGTTGTTTATACATGTAATACATTGAAAAATAGTAGTCGTCGTTTTCTCGTTAAATTACGAATAAGTGCACATTACTGTCTATAGACTGAAACAAGCAAATATTCAAAACCATATAAAGTTAGGACATTGGCGGATTTAGAAGGGGGGGGGGGCGGTCCCCCATTTTGGTCACATATTTACTAGTAAAAATCCAGATTTTGCACTAAAAATGGCTGAGAAGTTTGGCTAATACCCATTTGGGCTTACCTTATCGGAAATCCTGGATTCGCCATTTGTCAACATGGCAATTTTTAAGAGATAGACTCTCTCTCTCTCTCTCTCTCTCTCTCTCTTCGCCCCTCTAAATCCGCCTCTGACAAGCTGGGTTCTCTAATTTACAATACACCCGTTGTGACCGGTGACAAAGGCTTCCAGCAAAGCACCAGAATTCCCACGGGCACTAAGTGTGAACCTTCCTTAGACAGTTTGTTCCTTTATTGCTACCAATGTGAATTTGCGCAAAAGCTTCGGTGACTCTATAGGAAGCAGGTGATAACTACCTTCTGACACTTTCATTGGACATTGTTGGGCAGGTAACATGCGGAGTTTTTGTAGGCATTTTGGAACTTTTCTAAATAAGAGATAAAACTGGACTATATCCCTCACCTGAACACCTGAATCACATGAGAAATCAGAACGTATCACAATCTTTATTAGATAAAAATTTAACTTAAAAACGTATCCCGAAAACAGCGCCCAGAGCAACACCCCCATAAAAATGTGATACAATTTGTATATGATTTAGGTAGGGATTTAGTTTGTTGTTGTTGTTGTTGTTGTCAACGTCGTCGTCGTTGTTTATTTATTTTTTTGTTTTGTTTTGTTTTTGTTTTTATTTTTGCTTTCCTTTGTTTTGTTTTCTTTGCTTTTTATTTTTGTTTTGTTTTGTTTTTTTTTTTATGTTTATATTATATATAGACATAGATATACAAATAAATGTATGAAAAGTACTTCAAAATATAAACATCCAGATTTTGGTTTTTTAAACTAACAGTTTTATTCTCATTTTGATCTAAAAATTCATAATAACCAAAATTCTCTCTATTTTTGGCATTGCTTCTGTAGCTGTCTCAAAAACTTTATACTTGACTACTAACTGTTTGGTAATATTGCAGTATGGTTCTCGGACAACGAAATATCCAAGAAAGAAATGAATGAATGAATATGAAAATTGAATAATTAAATAACAATGATGATGACGATGACTACTACTACGACGATGATGATGAAGAAGAGGATGATAATAATAATAATAATAATAATAATAATAATAATAATTATTATTATTATTATTATTATTATTATTATTATTATTAATTATTATTATTGGAATTATGACCTGTATACCAAATTGGAATTACTACATGTATACCAAAAGGTGATAAACCCAGACAATTTCTCACAAATTGGAGACCCATAACATTATTAAATGTCTTTTATAAATTGATATCAGGCTGTATTTGTCATCGAATAAATGGTACTTTGAATGAATAGATATCCCCGTCACAGACTGGTTTTCTTCCTGGTAGATATATTGGGGAAAATACCAGACTTGTATATGACCTTTACAGAAACAAGTAACATACCAGGTCTACTTGTCTTGATTGATTTTGAGAAAGCGGTCGATTCTATTGCTTGGTCTTTTGTCTATAAAACTCTACATTATTTTGGATTTGGCAAAAACATAATAGATTGGATAAAAATTCTAAATACTGATATTAAAGCCTCTGTGCTGCAATGTGGTTTCCTCTCAGATAAAATTAATATTCATCGAGGCTGCCGTCAAGGTGATCCGGTTGCACCTTATATTTTCCTACTTTGTGCTGAGATGCTTTCTATTCTTATTAAACAAAATTATGACATTAAAGGTATCATTATTAATAACTTTGAACATAAAGTCTCTCAATACGCAGATGAAACTTCTTTATTTCTTGATGGTTCATAAAAATCTCTTTTCATCGCTCTAGAAACTTTGAAATACTTTTCGAATATGTCGGGCTTAAAATAACTGCAGCAAAAACCAAGGTCATTTGGATTGGTTCCAAAAAATTTTCTGGCCAAGTTTTTCATCATAGTAAATTGAAATTAGATGGGGTTCTACTAAATTCTCACTATTGGGTATCAACTTTTCCGTAAATTTAAATGAAATCATTGATTTAAATTACAAAGTACAAATTCCAAAAATGAAAGCACAATTGAAGCAATGGAGCAGAAGAATTTTCAAAACCTATGGGAAGAGTGACTATAATTAAAACCATCATTGTCCCAAAGTTAAACCATCTTTTTTTTTAGCTGTCCCTAATCCTAAACATGAAGTATTATCTTCCTTAAATCAAGATTTTTGTAGATTTATTTGGGGCACTAAGTGTGATAAAGTCAAAAGAGTTGTAATTACACAAACTCATGAGTTGGGAGGACTTAATATGGTGAATTTGGAACATTTTATATCATCTGTGAAATGCACATGCATAAAGAGATTACTGAAAGGAAATCAGTCTTGGATGCATATTTTTAATGCAAACTTTGGAGAAAACTTCAAAGATTACCTTTTAAACTTTGGTGACAGTTTTATATTTGAAAGTTCTGTAGCATCCCTAAATAATTTCTGGAAAGATGTCTTCTTAGAATGACATAAAGTTTTACTAATATACAATTCCAAATTGACGACTGATTCTGTTTTGCTTGGTTTATTTAGTCCTGTTTGGTATAGCTCCAATATCCTTATTGATAAACATCCTATATTTATCCAAAATTGGTACAATAAAGGAATCAAAAACATTTATGATATCCTTGATGATAATGGAAAAATCCTATCGAAACAAAATTTTGAGGAAAAATTCAATATCAATTTTATTGAAACCATGAAGTATAACAGTATTTCAAGTGCAAGTTCTGTGTACCTAAGAAAAATAGGACTAAATTCTCAAAGCTATAAAAAAAAAATTGAACTCCCATACATCCCCTATCATTTAAAGTGCATCTGTTCCAACACAAAATGCTCTAAATCCATATATAACTTACTCAATCAAAAATAGTCAACCCTCTGGAATCCTGAAGTGGAAATCTGAATTATCTCACATTATGGACTTTTCAGATGCTACTTACTTTTTTAAAACTTGTTTTAAAATTACTAAAGATACTTCTGTTCAGTGGCTCTAATACCGCATCTTACATAGAATCTTACCTACTAATGCTTATCTTAAAAAAATTAAAATTAAATCATCAGACCTCTGCTCCTTCTGTGATGAGAACATAGAAACCATTCCTCACATTTTTCTGGAATGTTCACATGTTCTATACATCTGGAACTCTCTAAGCCTTCATATTTATGAAAGTACTTTAAAAAGTTGGATTTAATATCATAAATGTTATATTTGGTGAAAATCCCGGCAAAAAAATTTTGTCCTAAACTTTAAAACTTTGTTATTCTTAACACAAAACGCTATATATATATATATATATATATATATATATATATATATATATATATATATATATATATATATATATATATATATATATATATATATATATATATATATATATATATATATATATATATATAAATATATATATATATATATATATATATATATATATATATATATATATATTATATATATATATATTATATATATATATATATATATGTCGGTCTGTTCTAAACAAAACAAATTTCCATCTCTCCGAGGTTTACTTTACCATATAAAATTCAAATATATTATTGTTAAATACATAGCAATTAAAAACTTTGAACTCAGAAAATTTTGTTCCCTTTGGTATGAATGGGAAGAATTTTTTTCAACCTTGAGATTATATAAATGACTTTTAATTTTTCCATTTTCTCTTTGTCTACTATATTACATGTATTCAGTTTGTTACCTATTCTTTTCTCTTTTTTTGTACATGCCTAGAGCGGTGTTTGCTTTTTCTTTTGTTTCCTTGTAAAGTTTTTTTTTATTTATCACAGTGTGCAACTTGAGTATAAGGATATAAATTATAAATGACTGTAAGCTCCCTTCCCCTCCCCCTTTCTCTCTTAAAACCTAGTCTGTGAAATATTGTGTTTCTTTATGCTTTTTGTGCTGACTAGAAAAATTAATAATAATGATAATAACAATGATAATAATAAGAAGAATAGTAACAATTAATTAATTAACTAATTAATTAATTAATTAAAGCGTCAAATTTTGGATTTTGGAATGGAATCCTAAATAGCAACTATTCTTAAGACACCCTTCTTCATCTTTCTAGTGCAATGTTTGTTGATCCATTGAACCGGTCCGAACAACTTTATACAAGAAAGGTATCTTTTGTGGGCTTATAACACCCTACCCTAGGTTCCCATTGATCTGAAATTTATGTACATAATGTGTGTCAGAATAAATAAATAGCAAGCGAAGCCAGGTTTCCTTTCAGTGGACATTTATATAAATATTACGCATCAAGGAGGTCACGTTGGTTAACGATCAACGGGATAACTAAATCATAATATAATAACAAGCGTAGCTTTTTAAAAACCTTGGGTTGCAATCGGAATAGCTTTAAATCTTCAAGTTGTTGGTCAAAAAGCCAAATGGCTTTATGTAAATAGGAATTACATGTACTTGTTTTTAAAACCATCTTTTTATGCGCAGTTGTGAATTTCCCGCAAAAATTTCTAAACCCACGCCTCATTTTTTCCTTATTAGGAAAGTAGCCGCGCCTTTTTCCTTTTTGGGAAAGTCTCTGGGATTTTTTCGTAATATTCGGAAATTATAGGTTTTTGTATGGAGCAAATCTTTTTTTTTAAACTGTGAACATTTTGTAAGATTTATTTCTAGAAATCTCAATATTTACAGCAGAATTATGTGCTAATACTGTTTCTTAGTACCAGATTATTACCCAACATGCTAATGGAGTTTGCACATGCGCTCTCAAAGCGAATTTACTATCGTAATATACAATCGGCCGACGACGATTGCAATAATATTAAAATAAATATTATAATAAATGAATTATAATAATAAATATAATAATATCTTGATAGAGTGGATATCAGTCATTCACGTATACAACAGAAATACTTTGAGAAACACATGATTTGATGCCAGATGATGTACGTGCGGGCTGTGTGTATTACGAGTTCCCAAACTTACAATAATTCACGTCCAGAGGGGAGAAGTAATATCTATCCTACTCGTTAATCACCGTTACACACTGAATGTAAAATGTATGAAAATATAACAATTGTCTTAATATGTGACTTCCTTATTGGGTTGAAGATGTTGTTTATCATTTAGATTTCGGTAGTTTTCTATCGCAATAACAATACAAATCGTGACGTTTAAATATGACTATGGTATTATACCGTCTACTGAATGCGACTTCGATTTTATAATAAATCGACATATTATGGCATCATTGCGGATGTGACCGGTCGGCAGGGAATGCTTACGTCTCCTTGGTACCTGATGCTTTTTGCAGAAAAGATAGAACATAGATATTGACTGTCGTCATCATTGGATTCTGAAAGAAATTGTCGAAAAAAATTTTCTGAGTGAACTCTATATCATGCTGCAGACCAACACTATCTTGAACAACATCAATTTCAGAATACTTTTCCAGTTGTTTTTACATCTTCATATTAGTATCTTCAATTGACCCAACAATTAATGACAGCAATTACCCCAAATAATATTTCTACATAGATTATTCCGTATTTCGTGTGCTAAATGTAGAGGGTTTCCTTTATAATTTTCAATAAACTCAATATTTCACTTGTACATTTAATTCTTATGTTCAAAATGCAATTATCCAGAACTAAGCTAAACGCATGAAGTCGTCTATTACCTCAGCGATATGCAAACCAATGAAGATTGTATAGTCAGTGTAGGCAACAGTGATCGAGAGCTTAGGTCAGATATGTAAGTTGCTTGGCAAATATTTCAGAATTTTTGAGTAAGAATTATTAAAATAATTTGAAGTAGCCAATAGAACATGCTGTTCATGCAATAAAACAACACAGTGACACATGTTATATTTTTTAAACTCTGATTGCTTCTAAACTGTAAGTAATAATAATTCAGTAAAACGTAAGGTTATGAAGAGCTTTACCCGTAGAAAACGTTGGTACGTTGGTTGAAAACGTCAGAAATACACACTACTTAAAATATTTGACGAAAATATCAAATATAAGATTTCTCATATAAAAATTGCAATAAACACATTTATTCAGCTAAAATTCGACATTTTGAATAGCTTTATAATATTTTGGCATTGCTTACACTTAAACTAGAAAGATTTCGCATAGTACGTAATTATTTCTAAGAAAAAAGAGGAGTTACTGGCTCAGTTATGTGGCAGAAGTCACCATAGAGCTATACAATACATGAATATAAATAATATACTAGAACATATATCACATTACAAAAATATTTGATTGTAGTGCAATTACGATACCGACTTAGGACGGTCATTTAATTTGACAAAAGCCAAATAAATGGTTTGGTTAACCGGTTTACGGGCCCACCTTCCCACTCACCCTAACAGCAGAACAATCAAAGGACGTACATTTAAAAATTTATAAATAATCCTTCATGTAAAGAACAAGGGTCAACAGGTATAGCATATTGAGAGGTCATAAAAATATAAACACGTAAGGTATTGTAAAATACATAATGGTATAAAAATATATGTGACATCAACATGATAAACCGTGCTCTGCCAGTCTGAAGGCGAGCTAAGACCCTAGATCTGTAGGAGTCCCGACTAACAGTCAGAGGGGACGAGGTTCAGGACCATGTCTCCTCTGAAAGAGGTTTGGACAAGGCCCGTCATATAGTCCCCACCGCCCTGTTAGTCAGCGTGCAACGTTCCAGTAAACGTCTGTATAAGGCTGTAGAGGGGCCAAATACAAGACCTATAGTCTTTTTGAAGATCTCAATATCATATTGTCTATTTTATAAGACGTTTAATTATTTTATTACATGATAAAATAACGTTATCGGAGCTTTTTACTTTCCTTAGTTTATATACGAGATCACCGTAAAAATAAGGATGGGAAATTCCATTGGATACATACTGTTGAAAAGAAATATTTCCAAATTTAGATAGAAGTTCTGAATAAGATCTGAAGAATTTGCCGAATGTTTTTCTTAGCTTGTGATATCTGTAACCCTGAGTTAAAAGTTTAGTAGCAATTTGTAAATTTCGTTTATGAAAGTCCAAAACATCGGTGCAGCCTCTGACAAATCGAACTAATTGAGATATATAGATACCATATGATGGGAGTCGAGGGACATCGCCATCCAGGTAAGGGAAATTTACAATAGGAAATCCAAAATCCTCACGTTTATCATAAATATTAGTATATATTAGGTGGTTGATAATTCTGATGTTTAAATCTAAGAAAGGTGTAGATTTATCTCAAGTATTAGCTTTATTCAATGTGAGCTCTGGTGGATAAATTTCTGATATAAATTGTTCGAATTCAGGGTTGTCGATAACCAAAATGTCATCCAGATATCTGCAAGTATTATTGAATTTGTCAATGAGGTCAAAGCGTTTTGATTTTTGAAGAGAAACCATAAAATCCCTCTCATAACAATAAAGAAATAAATCTGCTATCAGAGGCGCGCAGTTAGTACCCATAGGAATCCCAACTATTTGTTGATATACCTTGCCATCGAATTGCACAAAAATATTATTCATGAGAAAATCTAGTGCTTTCTAAAACACAATGCGTAGATAAAAACATAATCTTTGAACATTAGTCATATTATGGCGAAGATTTGAGTAATTTTGCATAAACAATAAAGAATTTATCTACGCGAGATATTAAAAATTGTCTTGAGAAGCCTTCTTTTCGATATTTGCTTTACTAACTTTTGCCCTATTGCTTTACAATTAACAGCAGAGGTGTTTTGGTGAAACCGTTACTCAAAAGCTTAGTGAAATATTAAAGAAAACAGAGGAGTTACTGACTCAGTTATGTGGCAGAAGTCACCAAGGAGCTATACAACACATGAATATAAATAATATACTAGCACATGTAACACATTACAAAAATATTTGATTGTAGCGCAATTACGATACCGACTTAGGACGGTCATTTAATTTGACAAAAGCCAAATAAATGGTTTGGTTAACCGGTTTACGGGCCCACCTTCCCACTCATCGTAACAGCGGAACAATCAAAGGACGTACATTTAAAACTTTATAAATAATCCTCCATATAAAGAACAAGGGTCAACAGGTATCGCATATTGAGAGGTCATAAAAATATAAACACGTACGGTATTGTAAAACACATAATGATATAAAAATATATGCGACACCAACATGATAAACCGTGCTTTGCCTGTTTGAAAGCGAGCTAAGACCCTAGATCTGTAGGATTCCCGACAAACAGTCAGAGGAGACGAGGTTCAGGACCATGTCCCCTCTGAAAGAGGTTTGGACAAAGCCCGTCATATAGTCCCCACCGCCCTGTTAGTCAGCGTGCAACGTTCAAGTAAAAGTCTGCATAAGGCTGTAGAGGGGCCAAATACAAGACCTACAGTCTTTTTGATGATCTCAATTGACATATTGTCTATTTTAGAAGACGCTTGACAGTCCACTAGAGGATACAATTGTCCTTTTCTTCACACTTTACAGTGAGACTTGGTGTATCTTCATTTGTATCCAAATGACCCGGAACTTCACTTACTCTTTCTTCTGTTGTAACTTGTCGATTTCCAACAAAGGACTTCATATTGGTTGTTGCTAAAATATCAAGCACAAGTGTTACATTCATGGTGACTTTGATATTAAATGCGGACCAACAAAAATTTGGCTAACTTTCTGTATCATTAGTCTTACTGTTACCCCTAACATGCCGTGGTCAATTTGGTAATAAAATCTAAATTAATGTCTATAATTTGGATTCATACAGTTTCGGCTTCGAGCATCACTTAATTTAAACTTTATTTATTTTACAATGATTAAGGAACAAATCAACAACTTATATAACTTGCTCGTTGGCACGGATCTTGGCGTAAGGGTGTCGTTTGTGTGGGAGGAAATATATTAAAATTTAGATTTTTGAATGGGATAAAAAACAACACTTCTTAAGATACCCCTACAAATCATACTAATACATTCGCCTTGTTGATCTATACAGCCAGTCTGAAGAAGATAATGCCATTTGAGTTATTGTTGCCCCACCCTGGATCCACCACTTGAAGAATCTAAACCAAAACAGCAACAATTGAAGGAAAGCTATAAAATTCCATCAATACCTTACAATTATTTCTGAAGCAGTTCATCAAATGTCATAACTACATATTAATAGCATATCCTCCACTACCCCTATTTTGATTCTTCCGAAATTTGAACTAAATCGCTATAGCATTACTAAGACCGAACACCGGTTTGCCAAAGGCAGGACTCGAACAAGGGACCTCTCGGTCATAAGCCGAGCACTTCATCCACTGACCCTACATAGGCTCTATACGGATGGACATTGTTAAAGCTGAGCTCTGATTATTTAAACATGGGTGACGTAGTAAAAATTTTTGGGGAACGGAAATTGCCAGAAATCGATCTGGCAATCTCCGTTCCCAACTAAATATAAACTATAGAGACATTGAGACGTATGTATGGTCAATCAACCGAGCCGAATGACCCAATATCCATGTACATCGCTGTCATCGGGGGTATAAAAGGAAATCTCGGTGTGCATATACCGTGACAGTTCGATTGTTGACACTATAGAGAAATCAGCTGAAGATATGAATTCGGTGATGGAGGATATGTTTCATGAACTAATTGATCAATTATACATAATTCAAACGAAGAACAGAAAGCCAATTTAGCCATTATGTTCCATATTTGTAGAAAACAGATAAATCTTTCGTTTACATTCCTATCAAATATCCCCATATTCCAGATAAATTTCATTTTACAAGACATTTTCGTAGTAAATGTATTTCACTGAAGGTTTTTACGAACGAGTTAATATTAGTAAATTTATTACTTACACAGTTTGTCTTTTGTCCCGTATGTCAATCAAAATATTACAGTATTATTCCCATGTTCAATTCATCAATACACGATGTTTTCATTTCCGGTTTTCAAAAAAGAGTGTTCGATAAAACTAAGTAAGATGAACATGTATCACTAAATCTGAATTAAATTAATTCGTACACGTGTATGGCAAAAGATTTGTATTTGTTTATTTAAATATTTTGGAAATATTTTCAATAATAAAAAACACTATAAATAGAATTAATATATATACAGATATATATACTCTTTGTATATACATGTATATTCAATTGACAGAATTGTTGTGGATGTAGTAGACGTAGCAAATGTCTAAAATATATTGTAGTTCGATAGGATGTACTAATTGTACAAGTCCATTATGCTAATTCAACAGAGAAGTGGTACTAATCATCATCATATCATGGGTTGATCTGTATATATTTATCGTTTGTTTACACTGATTGTAATCTAAAGATGATAAAGATCTTCTTGTTTATGAGTGTGCATCTATAAAAAAAATATTTTATTTTATTTTATTTTATTTTATTTTATTATGCAAATCTTACTAGAAGTATCGTCTTTGTCAAACTCAAACGTATTAAAAATCTTTTCTCCAAAACAAAACATTTTTTATTATAGAGGTTATAGACATTCACAAGTGCAACTTTTAAAATCATCACCAGATAAATTGTTTCTGAATGAATAAAACAATGTGTGTGTGTGTGTGTGTGTGTGTGTGTGTGTGTGTGTGTGTGTGTGTTATACATGTTTACTTACTTTTATCGAACACTCCTTTTGACAACCGGAAATGAAAACATCGTGTATTGAATGAGTTGAACATGAGAATATTACTGTTACATTTTGATTGACATACAGGACAAAATACAAAATATGTAAGTAATAAATTTACTCATATTGAGTCGGTAAATGCTTCATTTCTTTGTTTTATTGAAATACTTTTACTGTGAAAAATTTCTTGTAATGTTATATTTATCTGGAATATGGGGATATTTGATAGGACATGTAAACAATAGATCTATTTTGTTTTCTACAAATATGGAAAATAACGGCTAACAGTCGGAGCCCACGTGTGTATTAGCCAAACTACTGGACTTTTACTTGTAAATATGTAGCGAAAAGAGGGGAGGAATCAACCCACCCACCCCCACTCTAAATCTGCAACTGGCTAAATTGGTTTCTGTTCTTCGTTATTATATATTTACTCTATGAGCCTTATTCATTTGAATTATGTATGAGTAATTAATGAATTCATGAAACATTTCTTCCATTACCGAGTTCATATCTTCGGCTTTTATCTTCAACTGTCACGGTGTATGCACACCGAGATTTCTTTTACATATGTACCGTATATTAAATTTTAAATGACATGAATGTTTATTTTTAGTCAGACGTATTTTTTAATTGTAAATTCCCTTCATGCGTATATGATCTGAAAAATAGATACAAATGTGATTAGGTTAAATAATATGAATGTTGATCTTAAGTAACACTAGTTTGATATAGGTAAATCAATGAAGCCTTTATCAGAAATAAATATAGTGTTGTAAGATCGACAGTTAAAATTCTGTCAGTATGAAAACTTCATTGTTTTTTTTTAATTTTCTATGACAATACAATCATGGAACGAGGTACATTACCAAAATTTCTTATTTTGTATAGCTTGAAGAATGGTACCGTAAATATCCACCTGGAGCCCAAGACAATGATATTTAAACTCATATTTCTAGACAAAATAGAACTATTGAACAAAGTTCTTATATATTTATATATGCTTATTTCTTTCTTGCACTGCAAATATTTCTAACATTTCAAAATTTTGAACTGAAACCTTAGTAGACCGAACCAAACAGATATGTTCGTGTCGGAGATAATGCACAATCTATGGTTAAATCAAATGTAATATTCGTGATTGAATTCTTCTAGATAAAAAGTCGTTTGAATATACTGGACTTGGACACATTTGTAGGGAACCTGAAATTTATTGTCAGCAATATATGGTTTATGATGTTTAAGAAAAATGTAAGACCATCAATATTAGTATGTTTGTTTTTCATACGTTCCGAATATCAAATTTTGAACTTTATTGAAATATACATACCCTCTCTTAGTAAATGACCCCTTTCTTCTGTTTTATCCTTTTCAGATGGATTATCTGAAATATAATTATATTTAATGACATGAGTGTGTATTTTCAGTCAGACGTATTCGTTAAACGTAAATGATTGAGAAATTTATCAGAAATAAAAGTTATAAAACGAAAGAGGAAGGTAGTTCTCTCAAACGTTAAGCTTCTTAATAACAACTACTGAACCAAATATTACAAAATCAAAACTGCATCATAAGTAGATATCTATCTAATATTACTATGCTTTTATTTCTTGTGTACTCTGCAAGAACCTGGCGCATTTTGTCATACAGTTAAGTAACAAGTTTATTTTACTTAATATTTTATTATTTTATTTTATTTTATCTTATTATACCCCCTACAAACGAAGTTTGGGAAGGTATATAGGAATCATCTTGTCTGTCTGTCCGTCTTTCTGTCTGTCCGTCTTGTCTGTCCGGAAAACTTTAACCTTGACCATAACTTTTGAACCAAAAGAGACTGGGTATTCATACTATACATGTATATTCCTTGTGGCAAGACCTTTTTTTTTTTTTGGTACGAAAACTTTTGAACTCGTGACCTTGGCCTTGACATTTGACATACTTTTTAAAAACTTTAACCTTAGCTATAACTTTTGAACCAAAAGAGACTGGGTATTCATACTACACATGTATATTTTTTGTGGCAAGATCTTTCTTTTGGTACCAAAATTTTTGACCTTCTGACATTGGCCTTGACATTTGACATACTTTTTAAAAACTTTAACCTTTGCCATAACTTTTGAACCAAAAGAGACTGGTTATTAATACTACACATGTGTATTTTTTGTGGCAAGATCTTTCTTTTGGTACCAAACTTTTTTACCTTGTGACCTTGGCCTTGACGTTTGACTTACTTTTTAAAAACTTTAGCCTTAGCCATAACGTTTGAACCAAAAGAGACTGGGTATTCATACTACACAGGTATATTCCTTGTGGTAAGACCTTTCTTTTGGTACCAAAATTTTTGACCTTATGACCTTGGCCTTGACATTTGACTTACTTTTTAAAAACCTTAACTTTAGCCATAACTTTGGAGCCAAAGGAGACTGGGTATTCATACTACTCATGTATATTCCTTGTAAGCCGGCGTGGCCTAGTGGTATCTCGTCGGACTCCTGATCGGGAGGCCGGGGTTCGAGTCCCGCTCTGGTCATGCCGGTGTCATGTCTTTCGGATGAGACAGTAAAAACCGAGGCCCCGTGTCATGGTATGCATGGCACGTTAAAGATCCCTCACTGCTTCGGGTGGGTCCGTTGCAAAGGTCAAAATTTGTATGCCCCGCATCAGGCAGATGCCGTCACCATATACGTGAAATATTCGTGGTGTGACGTAAAACAAAAATCAATC
Source organism: Pteria penguin (assembly GCA_035048485.1). NCBI lineage: Eukaryota > Metazoa > Mollusca > Bivalvia > Pterioida > Pteriidae > Pteria > Pteria penguin. The sequence goes on along the minus strand of CM068591.1, from coordinate 41,532,725 downwards.
AATCAATCAATATATTCCTTGTGGTAAGACCTTTCTTTTGGTTCCAAAATTTTTGACCTCGTGACCTTGGCCTTGACATTTGACTTACTTTTTAAAAACTTTAACCTTAGCCATAACTTTTGAAAGAAAAGAGATGGAACCTTCATACTACACATGTATATTCCATGTGGCAAGACCTTTTTGTCGATACCAACATTTTCGACCTTGTGACCTTGGTCTTTTGTCTTTGGTCTACGCCCTATTTTGAATTTTGGTGCCGCGGGGGGTATTTGTCCCGTTAGGACAGTTCTAGTTTTATTTATTTCATTATTCTTTTTTTCCCTATTACTACTATATTTTCTTCTTTTCGTTTGTGTTAATTTTGGCAGTAATTAACTACTCAAGGTATCATGCACGTCTTTAGATATTCGATTTAGAAGATTTGAGCTGTTTACACAGAATTAAGTCATTTTTTCAAAAATGTAAATGTAAACATTTCAAAATTTCAAATTGAAATCTAAGTGGAGTAGGCTAAACAGATATGTTTGTGTTGGAGAATAATCTATGATTAAATCAAATGTTATGTTTTTGATTACATTCTTATAAAAAGTCATTTGAAAATGAATCTTAGATTATGCCACTTAGGTAGGATGGCGTTAATCTGATGATACAGAAAAATATTTTCACCAACAGCAGTATATTTGGGGGTTTTTTTTATATGTTCCGAAAATCATATTTTTAATTTTATTGAAAGATGCATAATTTCTCATGGTACGTAGTTTTATATATATGTATATATATATATATATATATATATATATATATATATATATATATATATATATATATATATATATATATATATATATACTTAGAATATCACATTGTCCATTTACTTAAAATACTTTAATCCGTAAGTACTTTCGCCATATATATATATGTGGTTCAAAAGTTACGGCTAAGGATAAAGTTTTTCAAAAGAATTATAAATGTCAAGGTCAAGGTCACGGGGTCAAAAATTTTGGTACCGATAGACAGGTCTTGCCATAAGGAATACATATGGTTAGTATGAAGGCCCAATCTTTCTTGGTTCAAAGTTATGGCTAAGGTTAAAGTTTTCTGGACAGACAGCGGAGAGACAGACGGACAAGGTGATTCCAATACACCCCAGACTTCGTTTGCGGGGGCTATAATTATTAGATTATTATCGGAAATAAGTATTTCATGTAAATCTGCATCTTGTGTAATTAGTAAGACGTTCATAATATTATACAAATATGGATTTCAGTGAAACAACCATACATATGTATTATTATATGGACCCGAAGAGTTGTCAAAGCAAAATTGTTGAAATCCAATTTAGTAACCTAATCCTGGTAAAAGCAGGTCAGTAGGGAAAATCTTAATCCTATCTCACACTTGCATACTTTACATGAAGCACAGTTAAAACTCATTGCAACAAGTTCCCAAGAATTTTTACAACAGTGTCTCTTTAATGTACACATATGGCAATGTAATCTATTGGAGCTACTTTAAAGCCATGTATCTCAACAATTCAGTCAAATACTCATCCTACAAATAAGATAAATCTATAACGACATGTAATAGTCTAGTCATTACGTACCTATGTATACCTTTGCCTATATCATTCATATACCTAAGTCCACCTCTTGTTCATATAGGATGTTTATACAGATGTACATGTGCATTAAGTCTTCAAAGAGACATCAGTGTGGGACATAAGTCTCTAGCCATACAATTACTTAACATACATTTGTAGGGGAAATTTCCTTTGCATTTGAAAGGTATCTAACCAGTTAATTAAATTTTGTCACTTAAAAGGTTTCCCCTTTATATTAGTTTACCAAGGTTATATTTGTGTGGATCGTAACAGTCTTTTACCATATCGCTACTTGATGTGTACGGGTCATTCTTTTTCATTCAATTAGACGTACATGTCCTATCAGATATTTCTGAACAGCAAATCAGCCCTTGCTGTCTCAGCATCAGGTATATGCAATTTAACCAATAAGGTAAGTCATTCAGGTGAAGTAAAGTTAACAACAACCACCACTTCCCTGTCAGTGGTCGGTATATTCATCTGTTAATTTGCATAGATATGTTGAGGATCAAATACAATGCAGGAAATCTAAACAATGATCTTATTCAAATTAAAAATTGTGCAAATTAATAAAATTCAGAGCCTGTTTTCCATCAGGTAGGACAACACCTTCATGAAAACAAGAAGAAAAAGTATCGCCAAACTTCAAAGAAAGAAATTTCGTTGTTATAATGAAATATATAATGGTGTACATACTGGACAACAGCTAGCTGACAAATCGTTTTGTTTCATGTGTCAGTCTCTATTGTGTGCTTTGACTCTGAGAAATAATTTTTGAGTATACATAGAGTTATGCTTTCTTCTATGTTTGTTGTCTATCATAGACTAGACTTTTCTCAGGGTGAGTTAAACTTCCAAAAGTTTTGTTGCTTGAATTTCATACCGGTTTTTTTTTCACATTACTTTGAGAACCTCTTTAGCCCAATGGATGTAACAGGTCGCTCGTCCAAAGTATCTATAACTCTGCACAGTACATTTTTTGTTGTAATTTTTACCATGTCAGTCTAACATTGAAAGTAATTAGGGGTTACCATATGAGTGTTTTACAACTCGGCTAACGCCTCGCAGTGAAAACTCAATTTCTGTCAGGGTATGCGCCGATACCCTGTCACTTATTGTAAAACACAACCATGGTAACCCCATTCTAATGCATTTGACATAAATAATTACAGATAGAGGCACAAAGTTATGGTTGTCTAAGCCAAGTCGCTAATCAAAGTCGTATCAATAACTGAAGTCAATTTACAATCACACGTATAGTGTATAAATTCAGTTCTTGCAGAAAAAAAATCATGATTAATTGTAATGTTTTTCATTACAATCATTTAGACATATATTGAGCAAATCATATGAGCAAATAAATGAGAAATTATTGTGCACAAGTTATAATATAGTAAAGGAAATAAATACTCCCTTTTCAATCATTGCATTTCTATAGACTTAAAGCTGATAATGTAGTGTCAGTTGCAAAATCTAAATAATTTCTTACATTTATTTTAATCATATACATGAGTAAGGGATTCAAAATTAAACTTTTTTTCTCAAAAATTTATCCCAAACACTTATCAACTTAACATAGAATAATTATGATCTTGATGTATGAAATCAGATACTCCAAAACATATCATTAAATAAAATTGTACGTGTATCACACTATATTCAAGTAATATTGTAACTGTATTTGAATTTACATGCATTCTTGTATTTAACTGTTATATTGTTATTGATGAATAAATTCCAGTAAAACTATGACTTTTATATGGTAGTTGTGATAGTTTTTCATGACGAAAAACCGTCTTCAAAATGTCAGGGTTTTGCGATTCCTTATCTTCATGCAAACTCCAGACAAAAAATTGTTTAAATATTCCAAAGTAGATGTAGTTTGTCATTATTTGATTGGTTCCATATGATACCATGTAACCAAGCAGGAAGCAGTTTGCAATGAACAACACATTCATGTGAATAATGACTTTTGACTAAAGGGTCGTATGGAGACATGAGGTCGCAAAACCTTGACACAATCTTTGAATCGCCCTACACCCTTAGGGTATTAAAGACAAGCGCATTATTCATGTATATAGTTTGAGAAAGAACTTTTAACAATGTAGTAAAAATACAATGTAGTAGATGCCAGTGTGGTGAAAATTTCTAATCTGCCTACAAGATCTTCAAAAAGGAAACATAATCTGAGTTTCATCATGGTTAAAACAAACTCATGTTTCAGAGTCAATTTCTAACCAAGTTACACAGTAACAAATTTACAAACGACTCCTTTATAGTTTAGTGGGTTGCACAAATGATTTGGCCCTTTCTATTGTTTCATATGCTTAACCCTACCCTGCAATACTCTGAAATAACATTAAAAGACTGGAGTGTACTGTGTAGGTATTCCAGTATAGAACTTGACTTTCTAATCATTTTTCAAAATGCTTAAAGATTTAAGCACAGACATTACCCGTTTCGCTTCAACAAATATTACTTTCAATTTGTATTTTTTTTTTTACTTTCTGGGTAACTTTCATTTTCAAGGCATACCTATCACCAACAGACTGTGAAAATGTGCAAAACAAATGGTAACATGAAATTTCATTTTAAACAAAATAACTCTAAGCTTGCTTATAAAATTCATAGAGCACAGGTGTAGTGGTTTTGTATTCATCATGCTCAACCAAATGCAACTCACATTACCATTCCCTTTCCAGTGGTGTACATGTTTAATAAATGCACCATTGTGAGGTAATACACAAATGCAGAAGATGGTTTCAGCATGGGAAAACCTAGAGTCCCTTTTTCATTTAGAATTTTAACCCAAAAAGTTCATGTCATATCATTGCACAACCTCCACTCCCCCCCCATTCCATCACACACTAACACATGTATACACATCTACATTCCACCTTTCCTGCCTAGGACCTCGATCAAAACATGTTGGAACCTCTTTCAAAAGAAGTGGGATCCACCATTACAACAATATCCAATGTTATAATTCATTGATACAAATGTTCATACCGACCCACACGTGATGTTGACACTGGCTACTTTGACAGTAGTGCTAAAATATTTCTATTATATTGAATGAAACTAACATAAAAATCTATTTGAAATTAATATTTATACTAACCTCTACATGGTTATAATATTTTTTCTTGAAGTTGCAGCGTTTGATTTAATAATTTGGCACATTTTCATCTTCGCTTTTACTACACGGTTATTGCTTTTCCGCGGGTGCTTAAGGGGCTTTTTCCCCATTGACCTTTGACACGTTACGCGAAGCCGCTTATATCGCTAAAGTGTGGATTCAACTATAAAGGCTATGGGACATACAAGTCTCTATCACTGTACACTACACATATCTGTTGTACTTTTTCACTATTTATTATAAAACTAATAAAAACGTATATTAGATATCAAGTTTATCAAATCAGCATTTACGATGATACTTTATTACTTCAGCTAACATACCTTGTTGAATTCCATTTTCGACGTTTTTGTTTTTATCTTTATCTGTAAAACAATTAAATATAATAATAATACTTGCTCCAGATCATGCTCAACCTCCGCTTCATTTCACTCCGAAAGTAGACAGACATTCCATTACAAAATCATAGCATACATATAAAAGTCGGCGTGGCCTAGTAGTATCGCGCTGTACTCCTAATCGGGAGGCCTGGGTTCGATTCCTGCTCTGGTCATACCGGTGTCCTGTCTTTCGGATGAGACAGTAAAAACCGAGGCCCCGTGTCGTGGTATGCATGGCACGTTAAAGATCCCTCACTGCTTCGGGTGAGTCCGTTGCAAAGGTCAAAATTTGTATGCCCCCCACCAGGCAGATGCCGTCGCCATATACGTGAAATATTCGTGGTGTGACGTTAAACAAAAATCAATCAACATATATATATATATATATATATATATATATATATATATATATATATAGAGAGAGAGAGAGAGAGAGAGAGAGAGAGAGAGAGAGAGAGAGAGAGAGAGCGTGATGAAATTTTTGACATTACCAAAAACATTCTTCTGAAACATTTCGCTTTAATTTCATATTTGTAAACTGCACAACTTGTATAATTATGATGTATATCTTCTTTGAGAGACATATTACCCCGTATTATAATTGACCTTTGTGTACTAATCCATCACTACATATTGATAGGTGACTTTAAAACATAAAAAAACATATTGAAGGAATCATTGCTTGTATTACTCACCTCTCTGTAATATGTTTCTTCTATACCGCAATATAGCGAACACGATAATCATTACCACTCCTATCACTCCTACTAAAGGCTCTATTATTGGTAAATTGTTATTGTTTTCCTCCCTATCATAATATATAATAATACGTCATAATATAGTATCATACTATCATTTCATAAAACTGGTTTGATAGATAAACAATATCGCATCCTCGGAAAGGAATTGAATTACCGCAGAGCCGTAATGTAATTTTGACATTATATGTTGTAAAGATGATGTATATCGAATACGATAACGTTGTATCATGTCTTACATGTCTATACAGAATCGTTAGGCTTCCTGTGCCAGTGGTTAATATTGTATAAGAGTTAATGTTCTTGATACTGTACTCATACATAATTTGCATATATGAGTTATCTGCCCTTGTACTAGGAAAGTTAACAACATAAATACATAATTAAACATATTTAAAACTCATTGCACTACAACAGTGAGACAAAGTGTTTCACAGATAGTTTTCACATTTACATAGCGTCATCGTGAGTTTTATTGAAGGAAGGTTTGGGATCACCTGGAGATCAACTGGAGAATCAGCCAGACTAATTCTTATCTTTTTTATAAGAATATTTTTATAATGTCATTTCTGCATATATTTTATTTTTATCATGTTTTATCTGCATGTCTTTGGTGATTTTTGTCATTCAGCTTCGTCAGATGTCTTCTGTCTTTTCTTTTACCTTGTAAACTTTATTTATAATGAATACTCTTACCTTTCATATGAAATTATCTCAGGATTTGAAGTAGTGGATTCATTTTTATTTAGCTCTAATGGTTTAGAAATTGCTGAGCTTTTAGTCTGTACAGTTATTTGTGCATCATGATGAAGGCATATTGGATCTATAAGTAAAGGTTAACAGTAGGTTTGTTGAAAAAATCCACTTCTCTACTGCTTTATGTTTATTAGATATATATTCATATGTACGTGATAAATTCTACGTATGAAAAATCCCTGAATATCGTGATTTTGACATAACATAACATTCAACAAACAATTCAAATATGTCTCTTTTTGTATTGTACTATGCAGTTTTATATAAACCAAGACTTGCACTTTTTGGAGCCGTTGTATTCATGAATCAATATTTTCAAAGTGACAAACCACATGCCAATGTATGGTCTATCAAAGTTGACGTATCATTTAGACAAACAGCCCCCAGTTAATTATGATGAATATTATACAGATGTCTGATAAATCTCATTTTTCAGATAATTAGTAAATATAAAACTTATATGTATATTAAGTCCTGGCACCGCCGTCACCAACTTTCCTCAACTCAATACTCAGCCTTAAGTGGGAGTATTTTCCTCAATTTTCTTTCCTCAACCTCAAGTCACCTTCACCACCCAAACCTTTGTAAATACTCAAATATTTAAGTGAAGCTTCATAGTTACCTTAAGTATTTCCTCAAGTGTAAAACATAGCGGGGAGGCATTACATACGACATAGATTGTTAGTATTGCTTTGAAGATGAGACAACAAGCAAAGTAAGAAAGTTTTAAGAGATCGTGTACCCCTTAGAGTGCCAAACTCACGTCACAGCAAAAACTACAGTACAGTTGGTGACGTCGACATGACGTTGTGCATGACGTCAATCGAAGAACGATAGTTTGCGCTCCACAGCCTAGTCACTAGCCTAGATAAAATGACGTTACGATTCTATACGATAAGCTAGAGCTCAGTAGCTGAAAAAGCCATCATGGAAAGAAATCGCGCACTTTCTATCAATAATCTTTTTACCGATTATCGTTGTTTTACTTCCAAACAAATAGATCTACATCTTTTCGGATTTTCATTTCTATTATTTATTAATCTATTTATTTGTTTGTTTCGAGGAAATATAAAGTCGAAATGTACCGTAAAAATACCGGTAAACATGACCGCATGACGGGTTAAATCAAGTTGAAAAAAGTGTAAATACAAGGAATGATATTCACTTTTTCGATACTACGCTGAACTAGACGGTCTGTAATTCATCGCAGAGTAAAATACAATAACCCCTCTAAATATATCGTAATATCGCACAGCGTGATTGTTCATGAACATTTTATCTTCCTTAATTTCTTTATATCCCAGTAATCGAAGATTATATATATATATATATATGAGCCAGTGTATGACAAAAGGGGGCTTTATGACATAAAAATAAGAAATTTGAATTTTTCTTTTAATGTAAAGTACAAGTTAATCCATTCCCTTTGAAACCAAATATATCATTTTCCTACGAATCGTTTAGTAATAATAGAATAACAAACATAGCTAGGCGTAAAAACAGTTCCTGTCATATGACGTCGCAGTGACGTAAGTCTTCACAACGCAATGTTCACTAATTATATCACTTATTCCTCCACTGGAGGAGGACATAACTTGTCCTGACATCTAACTCTGACGGACTTTTCTATACAAGTATTTGGATCTACCCATGGTCAGTCCAGATGGTTGTAGTTCTTTGGGAAATCACGGCGCAAATTATCCACCTCAGTCTGCTTCAAAATTTTGGTCGCAGTTTCCTCAGATTTACTGGTCTCCTTCACATGGACGTGCCCGGGTGTGTTCGTATAAAAACGGAATAAGTAGTACTTGGAAATACGAGGAACAGACTCAAAGTACTTGATTAAATATGTCTTCCAGTCGTAATATTTCCAGTTGTTAGTCTGATCCTCATTTCGATACAAGATACCGACATTGCTTTCGCACGATGAATCAAACACTTCCTTGACGTCTTCTTCACAGTCACAGTCTGTCCTGCGGAACAACTTTTTCGCGCGGGCAAACCCAGCGTCCACTAAACACTTCGTATGACTAGGTATTTGCATTAAGTAGGTAATCTGATGATAAAGGCCGCAAAACACTCTCCATGCAAAGTGCGCTAGTACATAACGATTTTTATTTTGACCTGAAATAAGTCAATGCGGACGTTTTAGCAAACATGACATTAAACATTGCATCACATAAGAATTTCAAACTGTGATAAAAAAATCGATAATAATTAATGTATATATTCAATTAAATTCACTGAACTTACTATCGAAAAACCCAAAAGGATATTCTCCACGCAAATAAAAAGGAATTGTACACAAATAAATTCACTGAAGTTAATAATGAGAAACGCAAGAGGATATTCCCTAATCAAATATAAAGAAATCTGGTGTTTTGGTATATATTTATCATTTTTATGATTATCTTTTGTTTTTTATTTTTGTTTGTTTGTTTGTTTTTGTTTTTGTTTTTTTTTTTTTTGCTAATAGATATCCTTGAAAATACCCCCACAAATAAAATTTTTAACCGAGAACGAACCTGAGTTTTTGTTTTTGTGGTGTGAAAATTTCTCTCCATGAACAAAACTGTTTGACATTAGTGGGGTAAGAAGACGGTGACGAGGTGGGCGAAAGAAAGAATTTAAAAAACTCTAACAAAAACAACAACAACAAGAAAAACAGAAGAGTGCGGCAGTTGTGTTACTTGTGTGCCCAGGTTGATAACCAGAGCGCCCGAGTTTACAACTGGAGTTACAAATTATTTTTCATGTAACGCATGGGGCTTCCGTATGTAACAGATAAAATTTAAGATATAAGTATTTTCATTATTCAAGTTAACGTACCATAACAATTGTCAGCATGAAGGATACAGCATCATTCTCCATATCCATAATTCGTCAGCCCATGATGCACAAGCGAGATGACTGTGTCTGGTACATGAGATTTGGTGCCATCAGCTCCCAATGTCTCATCTTCACCAATGTCGTAGTTGTACTAGGTAAGTCTGTCATCAATGCGGAGGCCAAGCACATGTATCTTTTTCAAACTGAGGAAATATAGCGGTCCCATTTGACTTCCATGATGTGGGAGACCTACACTCTGGCTGAAGTCAAACGTATAATGAACGTTATTATAGTTATTACACAATGCGTCACAAAGGATAGTGGGACGATTTATCATATGAAGTTCCTCCAAAGATTTCTTTACACAGTCTTTGTATACTTGACGTTCACGTTGGACACATTCAATGTGTGCTCTGAATTCCTCGATAGCCTTGGTTTTTTCATCTTCTGTCAGTGCGTCCATAATCTGTTTCCGTAATTGTAAAAGAGTGGTATTCGATTTTTCTTGTGTCTTGTTTGTCACATTCTGTCTTGTACAGTAAATGAATTTTAGCCTTAGTGTCATCACATGGGAGGTATACTGGAGGTTCGTCATCTCGACCGCGTGGTGCAGCTGCAAGAGGAATACCATGCTCGTCTGCATATCCTATTATAAAGTTAACGGCATTTATTTTCAACGTCTTCAGATTTTAGGGCGTGCTTCGGTTTGCAACCTGTGTTGCCTAGGTATAGCGCCGCTTATGCTGTAATGCTTTATTACGTTATTCAAGGATGTTTTCCCAATGTCGAATACAACTTGCTGTTGATCTCCTTTCCGAGTAGTGGAGGACGTTCCAACAATGCGCAGGGAAGCAATAATGTACAGATCGTTCTCTGACTTCTCCATTTCTCGGACATTGAATATGTGGTCTTGTGCACAGTTCTCTTCTACTTTATTAAAACATTTCTGTTCGCATTCACATTTGTCTGCAAATGTTCCACAC